>BGPR01000083.1:23748-51279 GCA_013235015.1 Araneus ventricosus
TCTCCCTAAGCTTGAGACAAGCTTGCTGGTCTCTATACTCATGTAATATGAATTAAATGCCCTGTCCTTAAGCTTGAGATCTAGGTGACTTTGTGATAAGATCTCGACTGCGGGACCGGAGGGTTACAGGTTTGAAATTTGATTACACAAAAATCCGTCTTGTATGTGGGCCTGGTGTACGTTAAATCTGACCACGTGGATCAAACGACTCCCGCTGGTGTTTGGAAAGGAGTGCTCCGACTTAAGTGTCGTCCCCACCATCCGAGCACGGTTCAAAATCGCTAGGCTGATCACAAATTAGCCTCCGTTTCACTCCTAAAGGGTAAGTTAGTATAACTAGACTAAATTCCCTAAACTTGCATCCGAATCCTAGCCCACTAATTTTGTATTTATAAACGCTGTTTTGATACGTAAAAATTCAAATTTTTACTGTCAATATTGAGAAATCTGGATTACATCAGTAGACACAATCATTATCTGAAAAAATTACGAGGTGGATTTTCCATCACGTGAATAATTATAAAAAATATTTTGAAAATATGGCTCATTATAAAATATGACATTAACTTGGGAAATACATCTGTTCAATCCGTTTTAATTAATCCCTTGACCTACGAATTCATTTAACCTACTAATTAGATGACACCACCCATTTGCCGTCACGTGACCTCCTATTACAGCCAACGATTGTCCCAGTGTAAACAAAGTCTATTTCATAAACAAGTGCAGGTACGAGAAAAAAAATCTGAGCATATCATTAGTACATTTTATATACTTTTTTAAAAATCTGTGCCTCAGATATACATACAAATATTCTAAACTTCTGAAGAAGAATTGTTAATGCAGAATCTATCCTCAAGACGAAATTTCAATTGATTTGGAGAAAAATCAGTTATCTTCTTCTTCAATGCAAAAAGGCAGACTTTCGTCAGTCCGAAAGTTGTAAATGAAAGATCCAAACTTTTGTGACGGATCTGACCATACACCTTTCGATTATTCGGCAATGATAATGTTGGTTGGTCCAAGAATTAATCAAAAGGGGAGAGGATGTGATAGCCGCAATAAATTACTCGCCACCCCAATGCAAATTGCAATAAGTTGCTCCAGCAGAAAAATTATTATTACAATCTGGAGCCAAGATAAATTCTCCCGATATATATGACAATACTGCATTGCATTATGCTGGTGATACAAAATTTTGCCATGGAAATACGGTTATTTTGAAACCTGTCAAGTGTATAGCAGTAAAACTAATAACCGTTGAATCAGATGTTAATTTCAAAAATGTGCTGGAACAGACATAACTTTTTCGAGCTATTGACTCATGCGATTTATATATCTCTGCTCGTATCTAGAGGAATTGCCAATATTTGTGGTTCCGATTTTGATGTCTGTTTCCATATAACGCTTCGAAAACCCGAAACTGAAGAAAGACTCGAATAACTCTTAAAGTATGGCGCAGATATAACACTCAAATATTCCAGACACCAATGGACGTGATTATTGAACGATATTTTTATACTAAAAGAAAATGTTTACCGAATTGTAAATAAGTGAATCAAAGTATCTATCCTTGTACAACCTTATGTTTCAATTGATTTGAGTCGAAATCGAAGGATTTTTGGTGACTTGAATAAATTCTATAAAATGTATTATGGTGAAATTTTACGAATGGAATATTTTCAACTCTCAGGAAATATATCAACACGAGATTTTCTCTAAGAAGAATAAACTGTTCTTTTTTTTCTATGACAATGGTTTTATAGATTCAATGCGTGTTACGTTCTATAAGATGAAACTCTCCAATTTACAATAACTCCAAAAGGACTTAGAATCAAAAGTTCTCTTTGAGGGAACTTTAAAGAACGTGAAAAGAATTACCAAAAATAGGCGTGTAACGTGGTTTTCAAATTATCTGCCAAAACTGGTCCTGATATGATTCGTCTGATATAAGCATTTTTCCACTTTCAATGTAAGTACCTATTTTGATTTTCTTTGTATAATTAAACATTTGCAAGTAGTTTTATAAGTATTATTTTAATGTAACTGTTGATTTTGATAAATTTTTCTCATGAACATGATTCAAAAATTAAATCTAACATTATTTGTCCTAACCCATCGGGGGCACCGCGAGTTCACGGATGAGAAGCTGCCGTATATGTAAGCAGGTTCTTGCCTCCCCGTTGGCATAATAATGGTGTTGGGGCTCTTCGGGTCCACCTCCGATGATAGGTCGTACCCCAATAAAGCGGAGGATTGTTGCATGAGCCGCTCGTAATGGGGGCTATTATGCAGGAACCACAGTGCCCGACTATCTGTCGCGGCGGCCGGTCATTCAACGTAAACCCGGATGCTACGGCAGGGAGGGATGATGATCTTTGTGCATTATTTGTCCTAATAGTATGTCTTAAGCTTTTAAGTAAATTTATGTTTCCTTTTTAAGTAATTAAAGATTTTTAATCGAAATAATGCCACTTGAATTCATGAAAGGCTTGCACATACTATCTAAAATCAAGCTGTCCTTCTTATAAATGAATTAATGGTTTAATTCAATAAATATAGTGTCATTAACCACTTATTTGCATTTATCATCTATGTAATTAGATGACGCGATTTACTTCGGAAACGTTTTGTTGCATGGCATTGATTGTTGCATTGTATAAAATTAAGCGTTATCTATACCCTAGGGCACTGATGGCGAACCTTTTTGAGAAGTGGGTCAAATTTTGTTCATTATTTCTTTTAACATTAGCCCGTGGGTGACTAAGTCAGTGACGTCATTAGGAAAGGGAAGGAGGATGTTTTAAATAGGACCCGCCTATTGGAAACACCTATGCAGCGAATATGCGCGCCAACTTTATGACCGACAATCATGAGTCATACACAGATGCAGTGGTAGGATAGAAAATCAGTCCACTTGGAAATATTTATAACTTCGACATTAGATTGATAAAAGATAAGTTTATAAAAATCAACGTGTGGGTCATTTAAAAGTTCGCCACCACTGCCCTAGGAGATTAAGAGTATATGCAAGTAAGATTATGGGCAGAGGATTTAAGGGACTAAAATATTTTCCTTTCACTATCTCTGAAGGGGCACTTGACACATTTTATCCTAGTGTTAGCTCGGAACTATGATAAAATGTACCAGATTTTTTGTATATTTTATGTAGAAACTTATGTTGCAAAGAAGAAAGTAGAACGTCGATCAGAATTTATTAGAAAAACATTTAATATAGTAAACCTTAAATATTAAAGACTATATAAAGATTACCACTTTGCTGGATGATTTCTGAGTTAAAGCATATACCAGATCAGCAAAGAAGATACACAATAATGGAATATGCCCTTAGTAGGTTTGATATAACAAACGTCGCTTGATTCACTGGTGACAATAGATACTTATAAGTCGTTTATCGGACAACGGCACATTAGAATATTCGAAATCTTGATTTTCATTTATTATTTTCGGATTTCTTTTGTTTAATACTATACGCACTCGAAGATGAAAGTTTTTCCCTAAAATTAAATTCTAAAGGCGATAGGGTTTGAAAGTTAAAAGAAAATATTCTTAACTTATTTGAGAAAAGATAGTGTAATTTTAACATTTTGATTATTGGAAGATGGATTCCCTCTTTAACACGTTGGCCGCTGATTACTTACTTTGTCTCAAGCCTGTGATTCACACTTACTGTCTAATTAAATGTCCCTTCTTTACTGTAGTTAAGAGATAGCGGAGAAGGGGTCATCTAATTAGATGGAAGGTTCGAATACCCGCGTTTTCCGAATATGGGTGACGCGGCAGTCAACGTGTTAAATTTCCTTTTAAGATGGATACTTGAACAAAGAATCAAGAATATGCTATCAGACTCCTTCCAAGTCATTGAAGCATAAGATCTATCGTCCATTCGACAGTCCAGCAGTCGCTTGTTTCATTAGCTATAGATCTAGCCATCACACATAGGGTAGCCTTGAAGTGGTCTAGTGGGTTAAAAAAGGGCATGAATCAGGAATATGAATCGTGGATGAAGAACACAATGGGTTGTGTCTTCTGATTGTTCATAACCAGCGTTATTCAAATTCTAGCAAATCGAAGTGCACTTAAGTACAGAATGACTCGTGGTCGGACTGGCTGTTGGAAGTTTTTCCTGGTTTTCTTTCAAGCGAAACATAAATGTTGTCCAGTTTCAACTAAAAGTCCTCCGAGAAGGCAACCTGTCAGCTGTTTATTCGCGCAAGTAAGCCTTCTTCTTCAGGTGCTACCTAGGTGCTCCAAAGTAGATTTGACCAAGAGAAAATACCCCACTTCCCTTTATCACGCGTTCTTACCTCATGGAAATGGCTCGATACACCCGGTCAAAAGGGATCCGAAACCCACATATACTATGATAGAATTAGAAAAGAGAGTTCTCTTCCTTTTTCTGAAAGAGAACTCTCTCCTGTGCGATTAGAGACTCCACAGATAAGTTTAAGGTGAGGGGTGAATGTCTTATGAACTAGTGATGGAACAGACTCGGAAGAAAAAATTTCTAGCAAAGCTTCATACCATCCTTCAAGAAAAAGTTTAACAAAGGAAGTTTATACAGAAAATAAAAGAACTACAGAATGCTTTCAAAACTAGTAACAGAAAAAAAAGTCAATGGCTATTAAAGAGCTCCCTCAAACGTATCAAGAAAAGGACATTCATCTTAATTTACCCACTCCCGAGCTTCAGACACAGCTGACCGGAACAGTCCGGTGTCATAGGAGCCTTATCTCCGGAAAACAAGGCAGAAAGACCTCCCGTAGGAAATAATTCCTTGCTTCACCTGTGGGCGAGAAAAATAGGAGATGACATCTTTATGGCGGAGAAGCATGATGAAAGGTCCATAAACCTGTCTTGGGCCCATTCCTATGGTCCAGTATGGCGGAAGAAAAGATATCCGTCAATATAGGAAGTATGATGGGCGGGTAACGGTGTCTTTTCGAAGGGAAATATTAATTGAAGCCACTATGTGATGAATTGTTTATAGAAATTAACAATGGTAAATTTCTTTCTAGTATTCAGAGTAGTATCAGTTGTCTAGTTTATGAAGAAATATTTTAAAATTCAGTTTTAGGAAAGTTTTGGACAGATCTCATTCAATTAGTGTTTACAACAAAATAATCTCTGTCAGCCAGTTAAGTTACATTTATCCGAACTTTTATGATTAAAAATTAGTTTTATTCAAGTTACGTTTCTTAACCTGAAGGTAAAAATTTCGTTTTATGTTCATCGGATGTGCGATATTTATTGAAAATGAAATTTTCTTGGGAAACACTGAATAACAATTTTTGTATTGTTTTGGATGTATACTAATTTCGATTTTAGTTCAGCACCCTGTCATCATACTGCTTATTTTCTTCAATTCAACATATTTCTTTAATAAAACTACATTTTTTCGCCGAAAAATATGACCAAAATTACTCTAATTAATCATGTTCACAAGATAACATGGGCAAAGCTTGTTATATAAAAAAAAATTGAACGAGGGGTGGTTTGGGGTTCTAAGGATCATGATCGGTGAAGATCTACAAAAATTTTCCGAAAGTCGTGTCACGAGAACCATTGCAATAGGTAGACTTCCTATAAGGAATCTGCCTAAAACATTATGAACCCCTTAACGGTCGCGCCCGTCATATTGACGTGCATCGAATTATCGCATTTTTAGTCATATAAGCTAAAATTTAATCATTAACGAGCTATATGATTTAATACGAAACTTTCGTAGAATCCCTAAGCATGTCAAGCATTCTATGCCTTCTTAGATGATTGAAAACGACAGCCCCTTTCCAAAACAGGAAGGTTCATTTTATTAGATAGCAAAAAATACGACTCCTAAGGAGAGCGTCCAACAGTGAAATAAGGTTAACAGTGGATAGGGTTTGTAATACTGTTATCACTTTGAACACGGTCACTTTCAAGCTGGGCTTTAGTTTAGTTTAATTTGGAATATTTAGGAGCTATTTAAAATACGAGTGTTAATATTTAGAATATTGAATATATTGGACGAATATTAACACATTGTTGACCGGAGACGTCATATGAAGTCTTTCGATAACCGAACCTAATTGACTATTATTATTATATAATTATTATACATCTTAATTGTGGTCATCGTTCATTTATCGTTTGTTTTTATAATATTTTGGAATTGTTTACGAAATGGTGTACTCATGCACTTTTACAACAATTCTAACGGTAAATATATTATTGAGAAACTCTCGATTTGTGGAAAGGCTTCGCGAGTTCAAGTTGCCTATATTCCATCATATGCAGATTCTTCCTTTTTCACTTTTAGTAAAAATCACCGGCCACACGCGTCAGTTTCTACAAAAAAAACCTGGTCAACAATGTGTTAAGTGCGGTAATGAATATTTTGAATTATGAAGATATATTTGTGAAAGTTTTATAAGAAACGTGCAAGTACTGAACGTAAATACTCGCGTGTTGGTGTTGCCAGAGCAAATTAAAAGATGGGGAAAGATGCCCCAGCTTCTGCTTTGATGATAAACGTAGTCACACTGACAAAATGTTCTAGTTTCTTAAAATTTCTTAATAGTAATTGTTAAAATAGTTTAATTTTTTTCTATAAATACTCTCATTTTAAATAAAATATGAAAATTTTCATCAAGTCTAGCATGCCACATATAATTTCTTAATCCAGTTTCTAAATTCACAATTTATTGTCTGATACGTATCAGACAGAAAGAACTAATTATAGGTGATAAATCAATTCGTTCTTCACTTTTGTTAATTAGTAATCATTGTTAAAATTAATTAACTTTGCAGGAATCGTTTTACAAAAGTTCTGAAGTAAAAGTCCCAAATTCTGTGAAGTTAGCAATCCGACAAGCTGATTAATCTATTGGAAAACAAGACAATAGTGTTGAATGACATCAATTGATTGATGGAGCTGAACTCATCAATCCTTGCAGAACTGAGCGCCATTTCTTCTCTTTTTCCGTCTTTGCAACAGAATGTACTATTTACAAACGCGAAAGCATTCGGACGACTTCCGCGTAAAATTCTATTAATATTCTCCATAGCCAAAACAAACAAGCATGCATAAATATTCTGTGGCTCTAAAAATATCTTTTTTATAGATAATAAGTCTTCCATATTTCTTTTTCTGGTAGAATTGTTTGTTTAGAATTAAGAATTGTTTAGCTTGAAATGGTTTTCTATAATGTCAGTTTTGTACCAAGAAACTATTATAACAAGATCAGGAATCTTATTAAATTTCATCATGATGTTCATCTATTATAGTATATTACTTATTTAACTCTTTAGTTTATATAAGGACCTATAATCAAAGTAGTTTCGAGAGTAAAAAGTAAATTGTTTAGAATCCGATTGCGAACAAACTAATAGGCTAAACATGGCCAAAACTGGTATACGTATTTTCCAGGTAGTAAAATGTCACTGCTTGAAATTATCACAATGGAGTGCAGAGAATAAAAGAGCACAGTTTAAAAAATCTTTTACTCGATCCGATTACGGATACAATGTACTATTGTAAATAGTATATTAATAGTACATTTTTTCCCAGATTTTGCTCTCTCATAGTTTCCAAGACATATATTCGATGAAATGCATTTTCATTTACAAAACGAAAAAAAAGTATCTACAAACTCTTCCAACACCTAATAACAATCTGTTATTCTAAGATGTTCAACTATTCAGTTTCTCTAGAACAATATGTCTTTTTAATTACCGACATGTCAAAAGTCTAGCGAAAGCCATGCAATAACTTCTGAAAAAAGTTAAATTATATTTGTTCAAAAGTTATATTTTGGGTTCTGTAATAATACGAACTGCTTAACCACTTAATAAGTTATCCCGAGTTTACTCGTGCATTGAATTATGGCATTTTTACACTTAGTCTGAAATTATGTCATTCGTAAACGTTATAATTCTACACAAAAAAATGAAGAATAATTCGTTAACATTTTAAGTGTTCTATGAACTCTTAATTGAATGAATACGACAACGCATTCTCAAAACAGAAAGGGTCATCTAATTAAACAGTAGAGAAAATGAATTAGTTAAGCGGTTAATATTCTACTTTAGTAGAAACTGTTATTACTGTGTTTATCTGAAATATTATTACTTATAGGTAAAAATCATTACTAAAAACTTGTTGATTTGCGAAATAAAACAGCCAAAAGTTAAAGGCGAGTTACTAAAAACTTGTTGATCTGCGAAATAAAACAGCCAAAAGTTAAAGGCGAGTCTGTTGAATCCTAAGCAGAAATTAATGCTGATGTATTGTCGAATCTATGTATGAATATGGAATAAGTGATGATAGTGAAATGTTCTTAAACGCTTTTACTAAGTTCAAAATGTTTCATGTTTGTATGCAAGGTCAGAATTTTGTGATCGATTTTTCACTCACTTCTTAATGCACTAGAGTTCTGAAATTTTATATATTTTGTCTTGATGACAATGCAGGATTAATCTTAGAGCTCTCAATTACCAATTTTCTTTAAAAAATTCGCAAAATTGCGTTTGCACTCGGTAGGTTTCAGTGGCACCATCTCTAGTAATTTTGAGAACTAAAATACTTGACACAGTTATTTAAATGTTTTAATAAAAATAAAAATAAGTCTGTCTTATTATAGATCTTTCTAAAGAAATTATTGCTAGAATTAAATAAAGCATAGGGTCCATTATGTACATCCTATCAGACCTTTTTCAATAAAATAATAGCTTTAGTTAGTTGATGTATAAAATATTTACAATACTGAATTATGACATAAATGAAAGACTAAAAACTAGAAAATAAAGAATATAAGAAAGGCTTTTACAATGCATTAAAAAAAATCTTTCTCAAAAATCGTAAAAGCGTGAGGCGTTGAAAACTATAGGAGAAAGATATAAAACCACAATGTTTATCATAAGAAACGAAATGATATTAAGCATTCATCATATAAAATATATTATAAATGTGATTACAATTCTAACTTACTTACAGCTTTTCTACCTGCGCCACACCGTTTTACAATTTTTTTTGACCTCCAGATTTTTGATAAAAATTATAATTTTTTTAATGAATTGGTAAAAGCTTTTTAAAGGGTTTTTTATATTCATTATTTACTTAGAAAATAAATATCCATCAGATGATGTCAGTCATGGTAAAATGTTAGCATCTCTAATGGCACGTCAGATTCCTCTTATGGGGCTTACTATTTTCAATCAACAACAATTACCTGTTCATGGACGGTATCGCAGTGGGTTTTTATGAGCATTCTGGTCAATGGTTTTGCATTCAGGATTGCAGGGTGGTATTATTAATTTCTGATTAAAACTATGTGGGTATCGTGACTATATCCTTTTTAATATTATATCGTTATCTACGTGGGTTTTTTCCCTTCAATGCAATGTTTCGATCAGTTACTAAAAGTTACTAACTGAAAAAGGTTTATAAATACCTTCCATAAGAAGCAATTGACATGGAATAAGAAAAAATGCATTTGATACTGAAACTGTAAGCTATTTATTTCGCAAATTATTAAGCTATTTGCATTCTAAATTCCTTAAAAAGAAAAAAAAATTAGAATTTTTTTTTTTTACATTTTTAAGAAGCTATATTTCAGCGGAAAAAATCCCAAAACATGTAAAGATAAATAAAAACTCCAACATAACCATATTTGTTTAGTAAAAAAAAACTTTTTTAAATTAGAAAAAAATACGAATTTTTACGGATGAGTAACTCCCAACGTTGCTAAAACGATTTTAACACGGAAACATGTTGCAAAATGTTCCTTCTGCCTACAACAGTTCGCACGTAAAAACGGAAGTGACGTAAATAGTACGAAGACTGCCTATAAAGCCTCTTGTGTGTGTAGGTGTGTGTGTTCGCTGCTCATGAAATAACACTTTGGGGAACATCTGCTGAAGACAGCGAAGATGCCGACAAAGCTCATCGTCCGAAAACATTTGAGCTCTTTTTAATAACGATAAAACCGCCAACGAATTTCTCCTCCTTTCAAATTCAGAAAAAAAATTCTTGTTTGAACAGAGAGGTAAAATAAAAAGAGCTGAATAAAAACGTCCTGTCGGCACGAAATCTTGTTTTTGTGCCGAAAGGAGAATTCAAGTTTTGCAACGTTCGCTGTATTTTGGAGGAGTGATTAAAAAAAAGGGTAAAACTTGAGGATTCAATTATTTCGATGTCTGCGAACATTTAGTGCTATACGAAAGTCAGCTTATCTGTCTTAAATTAATGGATATTTTATAGCTGTTTCTTACTGTTACCTTACACGGTTCCGTGGTGTATAACATACAATTAAATTTCGATTAACCTTGAATACCAGGAATAGCTTTTTAATAACATCATTTTTTTTAGTATTAATTGTGTTTTCATTGTTCACTTCTTTAAATGGATTATTGCTTATAGAATATATTTCCAATGTCGAAAAAATATCTTTTGAGGTGTCTCATCCAAATTTCAGTGATTTGCTTTCCAAAGTCTTCATGTCAACCTTTTTTTTTTTGTTTTCTTAAATACAGTGGCTCATATTCGTTTTTGGACACTTGTGTTTTTGAAACTTACTTATAAAATACATCATCTAAATATTAAAGGATTTACTTCAAAATTTTTTCACATAAACTTTCTTTTGTATAAAATAAAACCTACATATTGTAATGAAAATAAATTCAATACCGTTTTATGAAAAAATTAATTTCCAGAGAAGGTGTTAAAAACAATCTCACATAATTAATTGGACACTCTGAACATTCCACAAATGTAAACAAAAATATGCAAATAATAAAACATTTTAATATTTTGTTGGGTATCCTTTAGCTGAAATTACACTTTTAATGCATTTTGGCATGGATGCAACTAGTTTTTTTGTGTAAGAATGCTCAATTTTGTTCCATTCCTCTGTTGATACTGCTTTAAGTTCTTTCGAAGAAATATCATGTTTTCTTGTTCTTTTCTCCAGTTCATGCCACACATTTTCAATTGGATTTAAATCTGGAGAATATTGTGGAGTCTTGATAACTTTGGGACAGTCGCACAAGAGCCATAATCGAACATTTAGGGCTGTATGTTTGGGATCATTATCCTGATACATCTTGAATTTGTTTTGAATTCCAAGTGTTTGGGCAGATATTTTCAGGTTTTCTTTCAGGATACATATATTGGTCCATATCATTTTCAATGAAACTAAATTCTCCATACAAGAAGCAGCGAAACAACCGCAAGTCATTATGCCTCCACCCCCATGTTTGACAGTTGGCAATAGATTTTTCGGATTGAGTTCTTCGTTGGGCTTTGTCCACACACTTATTCGCCCATCAGACCCAAATATGTTAAATTTTGATTCATTCACAAATATAACTCTTTCCCAAAACGGTATATCTTTATCTACCAAGGCTTTTTCAAAATCCATACGTACCTTTCTTGTTCCTTCATTAACGAAACATTTTCTTCTGGCAACTCTACTGTTGTACCCATATGATCTGATAACTCGTCTAACAGTTTCAGGGTTTAATTTTATTGCAAATCTTTTTTCTAATTCTGTTGTAAATTTCACTGCACTAAGTCTTGGATTTTTCTTGATTTTATGCATTATAAAGCTTCGATTCCTGGGAGTTAGCTTGTGAGGAGCTCCTGATTTCAATGCATTTTCAACAGTTCCAAGTAGTTTCCATCGTTTTATAATAGCAAACACAGTTGAATGACTTACTTTAACAAGTTTTCCGATAGTTCTGATGCTTTTACCATCTTTAAAATGTTCAATGATTAAATTCCTAATAGAATTTGTCGTAACTTTGTAGCGCCCGGCCATGTTCACTTCAAATATAGAAATGTAAACAAATTTACATGAAGTAGTAGTAATTTCAAAGTTCAGACGATAATATTTGACATATATTTCCATTTATAATAAAAATAAATAACAAAAAATATTTATGTTTCGATTATATTCTATAAAAATGTTTTGGGTGAAAAGTTTATCCATAATACTGTGTCCATAATAGTGTGACGCAGTGTAGCCAAAAGAGACTTCTGTGCCAAAGATTAAAAGTTGCTCACTTTCGAAAGTTGATTTTGCTTTCGTTGGAATATATTATATAGTGATTTGGAACCCACAAGGGGTCTAGAGGGTTAAGACATAGCATGGTTTTACCCTCGAAATCGGAAGTAGGTTATGGATTTCATCAATCAGCCATGAGCTTTTTCACCTGTCTTAACCAGCATTATTCAAAAACTAGTAGACATATATTCTTAAACAAGAATTACTTGCTGCTTTACAGTTGCCTACTGGCAGTTTTCTCGATTTTCCTCCAAGCGAAACATAACTGAGAACGAGTTACGCTTGAAAATCGTCCTGGAAGGCTAACCCCTCGTATAGGAAGCTGCATCAGTCTCAAAGTCCCTTTGACCAAAAGATGTTACATTTCCCCTTTATCACCAGTCTTTGACCAAGGAATTCATAGATATACTAGACAAAGTAATATTAAAAACTCTAACTAAACAAATTAATATAATAGTTCTGTGCACGAGCGTGTGTGTGTTGGAGCTTTACAGAACAGACCACTACACCTAGAGCAACGAGATTTGGCACAAACATACTTTGGAGGATGGAAGAGTGTATCTCAGAGCCGTTTTTATTTTATTTTAATTAATTAAAAATTAAACGAAATTTCGGAAATTTTTCTGAATAACTTCCAAAACTATTACAGCACAAAAATTATTTTTACAGCATCTGAAAATTTTAAAAATTATCTTTTCAATGTTATCAATTACGTTGTCGTACGATTTTTTTCTCTAATTTTAATAAATTTTTAAAAATAATTTTTGGCATAATTTACAATACTTTTCATTGTTACAATAAAATTCACGAAAAAAAAACTCACACACCGTAATTGTGCTCGCTCTAGACAAAGTATATGTTACGGTTAATGCGATAAATCGGTTATTAAACCGGAATTTTTATGCGGTTGTTATTAATAATTACCGATTATTATATATAAGTACAGATTACTCGTATTGACCGTAACATATATAGCAGGTATTGGAAATCTGCGGTCTAACCAGTTAGTAACAATTTGCATTGAAATAATATACTTGTCTGTAAAATATAATAACTACACAACAATAAGCTTTAAAATTTTGCTCGTGCTGCCTTTTGCCCAATTGCCTAAATTTGATGAGACCTTTCAGTGTGCAAAAAGCCCATTCTGCCCCTGATATATGCCATAGAAAACAAAGTGAGCATAGTCTGTAGATATCTATTAATACTAGGTTTACCGGGAGGATCATTTTGATCCATTTCGAATAGGGCATATAATGTATATAAGAAATGTCGGTAAACCTAGTGTTAACATGTCTTACTTATTTAAACTGGTACGCAAGTCAAATTTTCGAATTATAATTTTGATGTTGGATAATTTGAAAAAAAGTATTTTTATGTTCTCCGTTTTCAAAGTGTTAAGACGGTTTCTCAAAACTATGTCGTATCGTTTAATAAGTTTCATAAACAAACATAGATTTGTAATCACATGTTTTTAAATTGATACGATAAGTATATTATATGCTATTGTAAAGTATGATACTTTACCCTTCGTTGAATACTTAGAAATTTTATGTGAAAAATCAGATGAATGAAAGAAACTTTTAAGAGGTAAAAGTTTGTGAAAGTGGCTAAAAAATCCTTTTGCTTTCTTCAGATAATGTTTTAAATAATAAATTTAATAAAAACGGCTTTTAAAAATGCACTTTCATTAGTGTACTAAAAACGTAGAGATATTTTCATTTTAATTGTTTTCTACTTTATTGTCCTAAATTTATAATTCATTGTAATAAATATTATAGAATCTTTATCTAATTTTTTTTTCTCAGATTCACCACCGGATGGCAGCCTTTATATAGAAAGAAACTTTAGTTAAATTACTCGATTTACTGATAATGAAGATTCAAAAATATTAAATAGTGTATTATCAAGAACACACAGGAGTGAACAAAATTTCAGAGCTTTATCACACCGGAAATCGATTGAAAAAATCGATTACAAAATTCCATCTTTACACACATTGAACAAGTCAATTTAAAAAATAAAAGTGTCAAAAAATAGCACAGTTTCATTATTTACTTTCTTAGTACAAGTTATAAAAGTGTTTTTAAAAACTGCTTTTGTTAAGATTATTTAATTTCATCTTATATCTTAATACATTTACTAGAACTTTACGCATCCGTGTATTATTACTGTACAGACCTATATGTCTATAATTTCTTTTTACAGTTAACTAGATAAGTCATTGGTCTAGACTTTGCCTCTAATCTTATTCTATTGTTCTGGAACCTTAAATATGACAGCAGAATATATATATAATATAATTTGTGCCGTAGGCAGTTTTGTAATTGTATTTGTGTTCAGCTGCTTATGAAAGTTACTTGTTTGCGATATGGCTCTTGCAACTTTTTATTTACGGCTTTGTTTCTACCAACACTGTTCATCGTTAATACCATTTCGATAGTCGATGTTATGGTTGCAATTGCTCTTTGTTCTTGATTGCAGCATTTTGTTTTGTTTTCTTGGATTTTTTTCCTTATTCTTTGACATTATTATTATTATTATATTTTATTAAATCATTTGGTTTTATTTTTCTTTCTATTTTAAAATTTGGAATTCATTCAGTTGGCTGGAATGATAAAATCGTGCGAGAATTTTAGATCCTTGTCTATGTCAGTATTTTCAATATCGGATACGGGTCTACAATTAAGGTTAGAAGACCACACACCAAATTTCATTTATCTAAGTCTTTATGTTAATGAGTTATCGTGTACACAAATATGCGATTATACAGACAATCAACCCCTCGATGGATTTGGTCCAAATTTTGATAAGGAACTACATTTCTGATGATAAAACTGTGTACCAAATTTTATCCATCTAGCTGTTTAAGTTTCTGAGTTATAGTATTCACATTAACGTGGAAAGATAGACAAACTGGCTTCCCCCGGACGGATTTTCTCCAAAATTTGACAGATACCTACAAATTAGGTGTAATGATCACACACCAAATTTCATCTCTGTAGATTTAATAGTTTTTGAGTTATCTTGTTCACAGACAGACATAATTCTAAAATTGTATTTTTTGGACTCGGGGGAGTTCTAAAGCGTGGAGATTCGTCAAAATCTTGAGTTCGAATTTTTTGACGATTACAATATTTTCTCTTTGTATACTTCGTATACGAGAAAGTAAAAATGGGTCCCAGGTGCCCACTCTCACCCAGTGCACCAATTTTAGTAACTCTAGGCTCAATAGACAGTTCTATAGAAGATCAAAAGACAAACAAACATTACACATACATTTGCTTTTATTATTTGTAAGCATTTGCACACAATAGCATTGATTGGAAGCAAAACAATTGATTTAATTAACATCTTATTTAATATAAAATTTTAGTTCCAGCTGTGTAAAAATGAATGTTTGTCTTTTACACAAAACTGCATTTTTTTTTTTTTTTTTTTGCTCGATCTTGATAATGCTTGGCACATGAACTCTTCAAAACATGAGGAAAATCACTGTAAAATTTTCAAACTCCCAAACTTAATTTGAATTTCAGTTTTGATGTTTTTTCGCGATATCTTCCAAAAATATAATTTCACAAGAATAAATTTTACAACATTTTAAAAATTCAAAAAAAAATCTTTTTAATGATATCAATTTAAAGGCAAGTTACTAGTATAATGTTACTTGTAAAATTACTCCAATTTCAAAATTCCAAATCATCCAAAGAATTTTCTTTCATATCTCTTACAATGGATGTCCTATTAACGGAGGGCATTTTCCTTTCACACATTGTCGCTAAAATCGTATACTAAAAATTCAACTTATGGAATTGAAAATCAAATTATTTTAATCATATTTTTCTTATCTTAAACGTGAAAGTGATAGTAACACTGCGGAGGAGAAATTTATTCATTTAGAATAAATTATGTTGTATATAACACTCATGGCTTCAGAGTTGGTTATATCATTGAATTTTTTGGCGAGCATCTTTAAAAATGGTATATTGTTACCGTTTCCTCGCTTTAGTTTGGACTCATTTAATTCTGCTTTGTAGAGGCAGTTATTAACATTTAATTTTGGGGTAGGGTGGGCCTTGAAGCAAGGAGTCAAAACGAAACTGTCTTCACTGACGGTTTGTTTGGAGTCGTAAAGATTAAAAAGTACTAAAATGAAATATAAATTTGTAGAGTGCAGACGTGAAAAGTAAAATTTCTGTATTCCAAGTGTTGTCAGTCTCGCCTTGGTGAAAGTAAGTACTCAAAAGCTAAGGAATTGCAGGCCGTTTTGCTAAGATCGCCAACGAATGTTGTCAAATATTAAAAATCCAATATATTATTTTCTTATCAAAGAGACTTGTAAACAACGCATTTGCCGAAAATTTAGTGAAGATAAAACCAAAGTGTACGGTACATCTCTCACCAAGCTGGCGCCAAATCATGAAAAACTCGCCAAATTTCCGCCATGTTACCACATTTACCATGTTAGCGGCCTCAATTGGATTACCGCATATAGAGATATTTCGCCAAAAAAAATTCTGGTTTGGCGCCGTACCGTACACTTTGGTTGGGCCTTAGTGAATTTGGAAGTATTCTTTACCCGACAAACGCGTGAGCATACAGTGGTTCTTTTTAAATTTTAATTACATATCTTTTAATATACTTTTGCAAGGTTTCTGTTTTTAGTTCTATATACTGTCAACAGCTGGCGCCATGAAAAGATAGTCTAAAAACTATCACAAATGTATGAACTACCGTCCCCACAGAGATTATATCTTCCATTAAGAAGCAACTCTACGTACTTATCTCAATTTTTTGAAATTTCAAAGAAAAAGAAAAAACTGAGTTTTTCGCAACCAGTAAGGAGTATTTTTGATTAGGCCTCATCTTAATATCGGATGTTAAAAAAATCAGAAGCATTCATTATTGGTTACGAAACCTCAGTTTTATCTTTCTCTTTGAAATTTCAAAAAATTGAGATGGGTGGAGTTTCTTGTTAAGCGACGATATGCTCACTGTTAACAATAACCGATTAATTACTGAAAAATATTTAATTATCCATGATCCCTTCTCTTCATATTTATTTAGAGTTAATTTAGCTAATAGTTCTAATTATATTTGAGGTGGTTTGAGATTTCTATATAATGCGGACCATTATGATTTTTGGTACTCTTTTACTCACAAATTTCGTTTTCCTGTTACGGTTTGCATCCTAATAGACCTGCATGAATTGAAAATATAAAATTAAATTTAAAAGAACTTTGTCTTTGAGGAGTTTGAAATCCATTTTTGAGTGTGGAATAATATAATGTTATTAGTGAAATTTGGAAGCTAAAGATAATGGCCATATAAGAAAATTCATTGCCGGAGGAGAACTTTGAAACCTATATTTTACTCTCTAATTCAAATGGAATTATTATATCATTTGGATGCAGAGTAATTATTATAGATTTGCACAGTCCTCTAGTGAACTCAAAAGTTTGCTGAATTGCTCTTAATGAAGAGAACCGCATGTAATACACTTCTGTACTTTTGAGTTGATTATCTTTGAGAGTAAGAAATTTTTTTAAAATTGAAATTGTTAAATAATTTGCATTTTATTTTCATTTTCGTTTAAAAAATTCTCAAAATTACAATATATTTCCAAAATTAAAATACTCTCGAAATTATTTAGCATTCAATCTTAAAACTCTATTTATATTTCGTATTTCTTACTTTCAATAATAGTGTATACTGTAATAAATATAACAGAATTCTAGATTAGGAATAGATTTTATTAAATTATTATCATAATTATCACTTAATTTTATTAATATTAAAAAATAATATGATTAATTTATTATATTATTATTTATTATTAATTTCATTTATTATATTTTTATAAATTAAGTTTATAAATGTAATTTAAGATTGCATTGCAGATGTGAAAGGGCCCCTATTGACTCATGGCAATCACAATTTTCAGACCCATTCCTCCAGTGTTTACATTTATGTGTTTAGTAAGAAAATAAAAATCAGTCGGCTTCTAGCGCTCACGCGCCGTCAGTTATTATCCTCGAGGCGGACATCTTCCCCACCCCGATCAACCTCTAGAGGTATGACCAATTGAATAGGATGAGTTAGCTCTTCACCTCCAAGCCAATAGGCACGATTTGCCCTTACCATCACGGCCTTTGGTCAACTTATCGACACGGGCTCTTTTCTACATGTGTCGGGGTGTTATGTTTTCGTAATAATACGACATCTTCTCGGACGTCAGACGATTTGTCACCATTGCGTACCTGGTGGAAGGTGCTCAGTTGTACCAAATACTCCTTTGACCATTTTCTCCAAAAGATGTTTAGTAAGTCCTGCTGAATCTTGTAATTTCTTTTTGAGATTCGTAATCTTATGCTCCGGATCAAAAGGTATTAGCGTTGCCTGTCAAGAAATTAGCAGGCGTTAGTGCTTCATCATTTTCACTTCCTTCTTCATAGACTAGAGGTCTATTATTCAAGGCTGCTTCTATTCCTATCAACGCCGTTTCAAGACCTACTTCGTCTAGGATGGCTCGGCCAAGCAATTTTCTTAGGCATTGCTTCGTCAAGCCGATTAACCGCTCCCACCAACCTCTGTAGCTCGAAGAATGTCACCTCTCGTCACGTGATTCCCCAAATTTACTCTGTAATACTAGACACAGCATCTGTTAACCTAGCCTTCAATGGTTCAGTATCTTAAATTGAAGCTGCCTTGGCTCCAAGTTCGGGGGTGTACTGTGATGATAAAGTGTCATAAACTGGTGTGGCAAACATTAGTAACAACGTCTAAACTCTCCTTCAAAAGAAATGGTCGAGTTGATCTCATGGAGACACAAAATGCATTGCGCTTTTTCCTTCTCGTCGACGCCATTTGGTTAAAAATTCAATTTTTGTCCACTTAACATTTATGGACTAGTTGTCCCCTCTATTCGACAATAAAGAAAACCTTTAAGAGCAAGGCTATGCAATGTTAAAAAATTTGCATTACATTCTTCGAAAGCTATTTCGTTCTAACTTTTTCCCTGGTACATAGCGAAGTAAGCAACTATTTTCTAGATTTTCATTTTAATAAACCACATTTTTACCGTGTAATTGAATCTTTGCAAATCCAAGAGTCTTTTACCAAGTGTCTTTTAAGGAAATTTTGTAATAAATGTAAGTTAACATCTTCCGAGCTGAATACGAAGATCAGGAAATTCTAACTCTGCCGCTTTGAGGGCTAGAGACAATTTCAGGCTTATGATTGGAAAATGATATGTCCAAGTGTTATGTTTAGTGATGTTACAACATTAGTGCAAGTTAAATTCATGAATGTTCCAGTGATTCAAGTCGGTATGGTGTAGAAATCTGGATAGTAAAAGAGCAGCGCGGAAGTCCTATTTATTTGCCCATGGTTAAAATTTATGAGATTCTTCCCTAATAGATATCATATATCCATTATATAGCATATCTAATCGAATCTCTGCTTTTGACTTTATCTCTGAAGGAAATTCAAAGAATCCCTACACTTTCTGTGTTGCTACTCTGTGGGGCACGGTGGCCTGGATTAGAAACTCTGCTTCGAGGTTGGAGGTTTGTAGTGTACCCCGTACAGGACTATCATCTCATATATGTGATCACTTTTTCCGTGCCCTACAGCCCACCATCGCATATATGTGATTGCAACTTGAACGTTTTATTTGAATTTTTAAACGGCACTAGATGGCGGTAAAAATCGTTACTTTTTCGAATAAATCGTTGCATCAGAATGTTGACCTTCAGTATGTACTTTCGGTTTCGGGTTTTTCTTTTTGTATCTGGGCCATTTGATTATGTAAACAACTGCGCATGTCCGGTTCTTTGGAGAGGATTGCGCAATTAAAGAGCTATGATTTATTTTGCGAGGGATTTTTTTTTATATTTTGATGGGATGATGAAAGGATGGAATGTTTATTAGTTAGGGGTTGGAATAGAAAGTTTTCAGTTTGGAGTTCGCTAGATAGCATTTTGTACTTTTGGGGTAAATTTTATTTTAGTTCAATTGGTTTTTTAAATATCATGAAAATTATATTACATTATGTTCGAATATACTATAAAACATAAATTTCGGCGTATTTACTTGCAGTAATGATTTTATATGAATTATTATATGAAATTAGGCTTAAATAAAAAAAATCGCCCGGTCCCGTGCGTACTTATCCTTCCGGAGCGCGCGGGCCTGGGGAAGCGCTTCTTACTCCTTTCGCTGATCCTTTGAACGGGATATTAGCACAAGATATTGTACGATATCCCCACGATGTTGTTCGATATTCTGAAAGCCATACAATATCGTCAAGATATTATAACAATATTTTACAGCATTCTGTGCTATTGGGGTAGGGATCTGATTCCAATAAAAATAAGCTGGTGCTTGAGCTGATGCTTGTTAAATTAGTCGAGATAAAACTAAAGTGGTGTGGAAACTTGGAGACGAGGAGTGTCAGGTATCGTCTTCGTTATCTGACCAAGATTTAAAATTACGATGTACGATAGCTTTCATTTGGCTTCAAAAAGGGATGTTAACCTATCTAAACTAAATAAAACTACTATTCAGCGTTATTTTAACGAATTTAAAAACCACACAACTGCCATCCCTTTGGTATCTGAATTCTCACTTGTCCTGTTAATTCGCCTGCATCGCATTTCTGAATATTCTTCAATTGTTATTCATCTGAAAAGCTCAAATGACAGCCAGCTAATATCACTGCGTATTCTTGCACAACGATAATTTTTGTGTCTTTTGACGTGAAAATGTCTTTCCGCTCGTTACAGTGATAGTCGGTTAAACTTTCTTGTGTGACAAAATACCGTCAGATTCGAATCGCTAATAACTACGAGACTAATATTGCGAAAAGAATGGTTGACCCCCACAACGGATAAATCATATCTGTAAAAGTTTGTCACATAGTATTTGTTTTCTCTGTGGAGTAATCGTACCAGTGTAGGTGCATGCGCGTGATTGTTAAGAATTTGCTTTATGTAAGGTTGTAAATAAGTGTAGCGTGTAAACGCGTTTAGCTGTCATTTTAAAGAGCTTCAGGAGTATTACTAGGACCTAAAGTGAGATAATAAAAATATTTTTCAGAATATAAGTGAAAATCGGTATTAAATTGAAAATTTCAAACTCCACATGTTTTTTGATTATAACATGCAGAGTTTTCTTTCGAATTGTACGAAACTTACAGAATACTTGACAATACGTAAAAGATGCATTGTATTAAAATTTGAATTCAAAAATTTGATATTACGGTAAATATAATTATATTGTAGTAAATAATGTATTATTGTGCATACGCGAAATGTAGTTCTATATACTGTCAACAGATGGCGCCATGAAAGGCTATTCTAAATAAAACATAGGAAAGACACAGTTCGGGTCCGCGCCGTAGATTTTGCGTGAAAACGTCGGTATAAAATCAAAAAAGAAGAATTCAGTATTAATATGTAATTTAATTATCAATCTCTTTAATACAATATTTATACACAGTAGTATAATCGTTACAGAACAGATAATCACAAGTTTATCGCATGTAGCAAGGATCTGTGGTATCTTGTGATTTATCTATTCTGTAACCGTTGTACTACTCTGTGTAAATATTGTATTAAGTTAGTTAAGTTATTTTAACGTCCCGTTTTGAAGCAACACGAGGGATATTTTGGGACGGACCTTATAATTTTGAACCACGGTTAGATGACGAGGACGACATCTGAGCTGGCACCTCCTCTCGAAACTTCCGCATCACACCAACGGGAGGACATTTGGCCACTACGTATGATTTAGCGTGCAACAGGCCCATACACGGCATATCTTCCGAGGCCCCAAATATTGCATTGAAAAGATAGATAATGAAATAACATATTAATACGAAACACTTGTTCTATGATTTTATCCCGACGTTTTCAAGCAAAATCTACGGCGCGGCTCCGAACTGCGCCTTTCTTATGATTTTTTGTTACTAATTTTGTTTAGAACTTTTGTGTACTGTTTTGTTGATTAGACATAAGATAGTATCATGCATTTGTGGAGTAAATAAACTTAAATAGCTCGTAGATCTAGTATGATAATATTTTATACTTCTAAACTCTTCTGCACTACTGATAACACACTCATAAAATGTTTTATGATGGCAGAATAACACTACAAGAAGCGGAATACTTCCCGACTAGTGATAACCGACAGTCTTCGAGTGCGGATTATTTCACTTACGTGTGAAAATGGGTTAAATAACGGCTTCACTTACAAACAAGATGCATTGAGTGTTACCACGGAAATGAATAATCAATTAGATAAAGAAAACAACACAACTTCGGAAATTGAGCAAAATGCTAAATGCACTTAAAGAATTTACAGTTTCGTTCTTACAACACTTACCCAAGTGTTGATACCTAAAACAATTTCCCTGGGAATAAATGGACACGTTTGAAACGTTAAAAGAAATATCAAAGGAATGACAGACAAATTTCCGTCCGTAGAAAGATGTTTAACGACTGGAATTCATTATTTTTTAACTCACCTAATGGAATGATAATAGCCCCTGAGGAATCTACAAAATTCTGGCGGGAGGGGAAAAACTCAGCTTTCAAATTTAAAGCCTCGAAACGAAAACAGTAGAATGATAAACAAAAACAGGCGTTTTATTTCCGAAACTTATTTACTGCATTTCCCAGGAGTTTAGAATCTTTTGGAAGTCATTACAATGCATTTTGTTTTCCTGTAGAAAATCCCTCCTCTTCTTTGTGAAAATAGATTGGGTTCCGGAATGGACGCCGACAGATGAAATTCCTTTTCAGATTCATAATACTACAGTGGACGAAAAGTAATTCCGGCTTGCAGCAATTTAAACAAGCCAGGGAAGGAGAGGAAGACGTTGTCTACGATCTTCAACAAACTGAATTAATGCAAATGGGAAATTTTTGTAACAGACGAATGATAATTTTGGACGAGCACCGAACGAAGAAAGCAATTTAGGATTCGGTAGATATTTTGAAAAACTTTTTAGCGGAACTCTGGAGATTTGATGCGAGTCTTTGAAATGCGCTGCGATTTTTGAATTACGTAGACTGCAGAGGTAATTACTGATTTTATATATATACACGCATTATTTAGATTCAGTATACGCGATATCATCGCTTTTTCTCAAAGGACAAATAGGTTTGAAGATGAAATGCATGGATTTTCAATATTTTTAATGATAATGATGTGTATCATTTATTTAATTTCAAATACCTTCATATATTCGAAATTATTAATTCGAAATTTAAGTTGAAAAAAATAATAATAGAAGAAGTAAGCAATAATAAAATGACAATAATACTTTTTTGCGCGCTAACGCAGTGATTAATAATTATTAATTAATAATTTTGTTTCTTGTATTTTATTTGAAATAGCTGTATTTGCGCCTTTCAGTTTAATGCAAAAAAATCTTTTAAATTAAATTACTTTTAATTTTAATTTAATCTCTATTAATATTTAAATTATAATTTTGTTAATTTATATCAAATACTAATGCTGTTCATATATTCGAAGTACATTTGTAAATGGAAAGCATGTTTCGTTACCAAAATGAATTTCAATACATACAAAATGTTTTTCTTGGCGTACATTTTATATTCTTTCCAGATTACATGATTTATGTTTTTGTCTGAGGCCGCGATGGCCTAGTGGCAAGGTTGCGGCTTCGGGGCTGGATGGTTCCAGGTTCGAAATCCGATTCCACTGAAGATCCGTCGTGCATCGGGCCTGTTGCGCTTAAAATGATACGTAAGGGATAAAATGTCTTCCCTCTGGTGTGGCGCAAAAAATACCCACACTGGCCGGCCTACCCAAGAAGGGTGTAAGGACGGGAGAGGATCGGGGGGAGCGGAAGTTTGGAGAGAGGGGTGCCAGTTCTGGTGTCGTCCACGTCACCCAACCTAACGCCACCTTGAACCTCCGATACCTATGACTACTAGAGACACCTCATCGGTTTTAAATGGGCACAAGATGGATAAAGCACGAACACTAGAGCCGACGCCCCCCACAACCAAACGCCCGAACCAGTTTATTGAAAAATGAAATTTACAAACTATATACAATTTCCAGAAATGTGCCTAATTAAGAATGAGAAATATAAAAAAATGAATAGCATATAACATAAAAGCAGTTCTATCTGTTCAAGGTGTTTCACTGCATCAGTCTTATTCAAAACACACTAGAACAATTAGTTGTTGGGTCTGGAACATTTAGTTGATGACATTATGAATCTGGTTTAAACGGGAATTCATATTCGTAAATATGTTTGATTATTAATTGAATCTTTTTCCGTGAAAGTTGGTTATTCGCTCCATTCTTAAACCATTCATCTTGAAGTTGTATGGCTGGAAGCTTCATATGCCATGATGAAATAAATATGCATGTTGTAGCATAGTGCAATGGGGTACCAACTGCGTCATCTGACCACGGTTCAAAATTACGAGGTCCGTCCCAAAATAGCCATCGTCTTTCTTCAAAACTGGACATTAATATAACTAAATTAAGCTATGTTTTATCTTCAATTTACCTTTCTTTTCATTATAAATTGAAATCTCACGGCTTTATTAATTGAATTGATATACTTTCATAAACAATTTACCGTTACAGAGCTATCAGTATAAGAAAGAAAATCTGAAACACTTGGAAACTAAAAATATACCAACTAGTGTTTTCCCGCTATTGATAGTTTCTCCCTGCTTACACCGCTATTCCTCAAGTCTGTTAAAAAGTGTAAAAGATTAGTAATAGTATATTTATATTATATTAGCCCTAATCTTTCTGTAACGTTCACGTGGTTTGTTGTTTAGCTACTTGCCAGAGATTCAGACCAGACAGTCTGTCTACAGATTAGCATACACACAGCATACTGTTTTGATTCTTTTTTGTGATGTTTTAATATCAAATAGGAGTTTTTGCGGTACTTTCAAAGTAATTTAATTTTGTACTTGCATTTAATCTTCGAAGGCCGTGCGATCGAACTTATTCAAATTAAGTATTGTTTAAATTTTGCAACATTATTCTAAGAATTCCTAATTTATTACTTTTTGTAAGATATCTGTATCTGATGTTTTATTATTCTCGAAAACATTTGTTACTTTATAATCAAAAAAATGTCCGATCCCATAATTTTCATATTATTTAGATTTTGTTAAAAAGTTTTCTTTTTTTTTTACTATTTTGTTTAAAGTTACTTTTAAATTTCAATTTTGCATTTTTTATGCAATATTGTGAAAATCAATTTTCCTGAAAGTGATAAAAATCTGCTTAACCTGCGGGTTTAACCTGCTGTTTAAACCTGCTTATTTAGAGATAAAATTTAAATCAATGTAAAAATATCTGATTTTGGAAGGGGAAAAGCAGGCCCGGAGAGCCGAGCCCGAAGGAAGACTGATTTATTGATTAGATTAGAATATTTGAGTCTGAATATTCTAGAACATTTGCGTCTGAATATTCTAGAATATTTGCGTCTGAATATTCTAGAATATTTGCTTCTGAATATTCTAGAGTATTCATTCTGAATTAGATTAGAATTTCAATTTTGCATTTTTTTTTATGCGATATTGTGAAAATGGATTTTCCTGAAAGTTATCCGTAACCAAATGTTTTCCGTTTGCCGAAATTCGTTACTTAAACCTGCTTATTTAGAGATAGAATTAAAATGAATCCAAAAATATCTGATTTAGGAAAGGGGAAATGGTGCCCCTTGACTTACATTGCCTAAGGGCCCCTTGACAGCTTAATCCGGCCATGTATATACATTGGCAGACAGAACAACGCCCCATGTCCCCGTGCCTGATGCCATGACAGCCTCCGTACCATACGTTGGCAGACAGATAGAATCATTCCATTCTTCCCCCCTCTCACATAAGAAGATCTAAAACGTATTGATTCATCAAAGTCTCAAGATCGAATATTTGACGATTTCATACAGTACTTTCTATTCGTAGTAAGAATAAGAAATCGTCTAAAATCAAACTTAAATTGCTTTTTGGAGCAAAGCTTATCATGATTTCTGGTCATATTTTCCGAGACATTTTAGTATAACTTACAAGAGCTTGCAATTTCTTTCTTCGATCTGGCAAATCTTTTCAATCTACGACATTTTTCATAAAACCGTTTTAAAATATTTCTTGTGAAAGAATATTGTTAAATATATAGAAAGAACTTTCTTCTTTATTCTACCAAATGCACACTCCATTCTGGGTTTGTGAAGTACAAACTTATTGAAGACAGAAGAAATATAGTATTTTCTGATTCTAAAACTGTAACCATAGCTACCCGCCAGTGTCTAGACAACATTCATTCATCAGTGAGTTTGCTGAACTGATTCACTAACCCTAAGTTCCTATTTTTTTCATATGTTCCTTCCTTTCCTTCTATGAAACTATATTCCACTTCGTCTACACAAAAGGTAATAGAATACTTCTCTAGGAAAAATGAAGGAATCGGTCTAGTATTTTCTTCCAAGCGAAGGAAAAAAGTACAACATTAAAGTAAGAAGGCGCAGTATGGTGGAAAATTGTTTGTATGTTTATAAAAAAGTCTCTGAGATAAGTAAAATTCCCTCACCAGTCCTTATTCTTTTATTTTATCGGGGTTTAAAAAACTCATTTTTTACTTAAAAGAATTCTAAAAAAGAAAAAGAAAACGGCATGTTTCCAATCACAAAATCAAACAACAAAAAACTATTTACAAAACTATTTAAGAGGACACATTACCTTTTAAACAATTTTTTTTATTTGAAGTATTACTGAATAGTTTTCATACTATTAAAACTTAATCGTATAAAGTCATCTTAAAGAGAACAAATTCATTTTGATCTGCTTGTTAAGTTGAAATTTAAATCTTTTAAAGCAAATTCAATTTTTAAAATTTGCTACTACTTTTTCAAATATGGATATTTTTGATTCAAATTTTATTTGCAGATAGATTCATTGAAATATATCACACAAAACTGTGCGTGGATTTTAAGTTGCATCTAATATTCGCTTAAATATAGGTTTTTAATAGAATGGAATAAATATAGGTTTTAAATATGGTGAAAAATGACGAAATTTAGCACTACTTTAATTTATATCTTGTATAAAAAAACTGAGCAGTGAATGCTTATCGCATGCACAGTTTTATCATACGCATAATGATAAACAAGTGCAAGAAATCTGAAAGCTCTATCTAAAAAAGGGAAAAAAACCTTAGCATTTTGAAAACATGAAAGTGAAAAGAAGTCCAACATGGAGAAAAAGCCAGTTAAAGTTGTCATTTGCGGATATTTATCATTGGTCATCGTAAATAAAAATCTAAATAACTGAATGCTTATCGCATGTACAGTTTTATCATACGCATAATGATAAACAAGTACAAGAAATTTGAAAGCTCTACCTGAGAAAGGAAAAAAACCTTAGCATTTTGAAAACATGAAAGTGAAAAGAAGTCCAACATG
>BGPR01000083.1:66253-119710 GCA_013235015.1 Araneus ventricosus
CTGTTAAATTTCATGATCAAGGCTGGATTTGACCTGCGATTTATTAGAAAAATCGATCATCAACCTATGGAACCTCTGTGTAAAGGAAATTAAGAAGCGGCCATACTCAAGCTGTTAAATTTCATGATCAAGGCTGGATTTGAAATCGCTTAATTTTTACAGTAAAATAATATTAGTGGAAATAAGTACTCTTGTGTCACCTTAGCTGTCATACAAAAGATGAAGATCATTTTCGCACTCGGTCACTAGGATCTCTTTCGCTCTTTTTATGAATTGTTTTTATCGACTTTTAAATTTTTTAACCGTACAGCTTTAATTTTCAAACAAACATTTTTATTGTAACAGTTATTAAACAGTTTATTTCAACCGGAAGACATCAAATACCCTACTGAGCCAGAGGCAAAATTGAGTAGCGAAAGGGCGATGGGGTCAATTTATGTGACATCAGGCACATGACAAACATATATTCGCATATCATCTAATATCTAACAACTGTTTAGCAACGGATTCGGAAACCCTCCGCGCTTTTGCACATGCGCCGGGCGGAGTTATTTTCATCAAAATGGGGGGGGGGGCCCCCGTGAAGAATGGAAGGGTGATGTTTACATTTTACTGAGAGAGATCTAATAAAGAACTCTGGAAATGCGCTCATATGACTCATTGCATGACACCCCTTTCCGGTGTAGAATCGTCCAAAAGTGGTAGTCTCGGAATCCGTTGCTGAACAGTATCTGAAGTTTTCAATCAAATAATCTCGCGCCATAGCACTGCGTGACGTTAAACAACATTATTTCATTGTTAGAGAACCTAAATTTCAGTAATTTTTAATTTAAAAAAGTAATTGTAGTTCTAATTTCAAATTTAATAGCTCTAAAATAGTGAAATAAAATTTGAAATCGATTGATATAAAATTGATCTCGCTATGATCAATAGTTCCCGAGAAATTTTAAATTATATTAATCATATATTTCAAATTAATTTCCGTTTTTAATAGAGAGTAGTAAATCACGTCAGTGATATATTATGCGCGTGATATAGTTTGGACGCCACGATGCATCTGATTACTTATTGCAATCGTGATGATATAGTTTGATAATATTTTTAGGCAACGTTAAAATTTACACAAATACATCAAGAGTACAAGGAAAATTGCTAAACAACGAAAAATACTTCACACGAAATGTTGTTTACCAAGAGGTTTTTTTGAATAAAGAAATATGTAAATAATCTGTAAATAAGAAAAATTCCTGTCATAAAACGTAGATTTATTTTATTTGTTTTCAATCGATGTTAACCATTTCTCTCGCATATATATCTATTTAAACACGTCAAATTTGACGGGAAATCTGTGAAATGAAGAGGCAATTTGCACCCTTCATGGTATGACGGGTGATTTTCTAGTGTCTGAATAATAAAAATAACTGTTTTAAAGATTACCATACAAAATAAAATTAGTTTAATTATTACCTTGTTTTTTACTTATGAAAGGAAAATGTCTTTACTTCTATCAATAAATGCGCATTTAGCTACTATATTTTATAAATGCAAATCTTTGTGAAATATTTCAATCACTTATTGTGTTGCATTAACTCCCAATGACTCCGAATGGCATCATAGCATATTTAACTTCTGAGCTACTTTACTCTCAATGATGCCAATTGGAATCACTTTGAATTTTAATTTAAGAAATTAAAATATTTTTTTTTCTTTTTGAACTTTCATCTTAAGCCCAAAATAAGTGCATTTCACGAATTTTAGAATGAAAAATAAGGGGTTTGGGACTGAAAGGGTTAAATTATTTTACAAAAATTGGCTTTGATAAATCAATTAGTCATTCTCTAAAACACTTTCATCGCCTCTAGATTTCTAAATGAATAACCAACACGCACCCTATGTCCTTTATATAACGCAATAATAAGTTTAAAAATACTTCTTTTACTATCGACACTCTAAGTTCTGAATAAACACTTTTAATGCTACAGTTTTTTGAAGGAGTCACCTGAACTATTTTATTATCTCCTTTATGAATTAAAGAAGCTTACAACGAATTATTTTCCGCGACACTTTCCATTCGTTTTGATACGCAAAGACACCCATTCGTAAAATTTATTTGCAAATAACTTCCAAGATATTTCAGTGCAAGAGAAAGTTTTACTATTTAAAGAAATGGCAGTCCTAAAACTTGTTTCACGAACTTCGTCGGTCATTGAATGAATTTGCAAATGAAATGGATTTTCTCTTTCGCAAAAGAAAAAAAAACATTTCTGTAGCATCACAGACGACCTTCTGTTTATGCAAATGATCCGAAAAGTGTTCTTTCAAAAGGAGGTTTATTCGCGTTAGAAAAAAAAACAAGCAAGAGAGATCTGAAAATTATTCGCTTCTTCTGATATCAACCTTTGAGACGAATTTGAATATTTTCTCTTCACGCTCGTTGCCCTGGAAGATAAAGGAGGAAAATAAATAAAATGTTCTGTTTTCTTGAGTTCATTCGGATCTTTCCCTTTTGTAGAAATTCGGAATATAGAATTTTGTGGAATCGTGCTTTGGAATGTTTGTTTCCACAACAATACACTTAGCGCCATCTGTGAGAGAAATCTCAAATTAATTTTTAGTCGATTACAAAAGAATAATTATACAGAGAATTGGAGCGTGAATATTTTACATTTAATTAGTTAGATAAGAACTAAAGTCGATGACAGCTTAAGTTGATGCACTGAATGCGACGCGGTGTATCATCACGCCCAGATAAATAGTCCTGAATAAGTTTCTGATGTATTTAAAAGTAATTTCTATATGTGAGCTGAAATTTTTAATCCTCCAAGGGCCCAATTATTTTGATCTTTAAGCTTGATCTTAAGCTTTACTTAGTTTTTAAAGTGAATGAACCAAGTGTATTTAATTATGTCTCTAAAACCTAAAGAATACTTTATCTATGGTTGTTTAAGAAAATATACATATAAATACCCGCGCGAACTATCTGCTTTTTTAACTGAATCAAAAAAACGGAAAAAGACGTTTCTGCCGTTAGGAAGGTTACACACCACTAATTAATACCCTATATAAGAGGTTCCCACCCTCTGGCACGCGTACCCCCATGGGTACGTGTTCCACAGGTTGGGTTATCAGAAGTTCCCAACCTGTGGCACTCGTACCCTAGGGGTACGCGATGGACCAGTTGGGTGTACGCGAACTCATATTCGGTAATGGCGGACATAAAAAAACATAAAGGATTAAAAAAGTTACAGAATTTTGTTTCTTGTGGAAAAGGTTTTTCGACTTATGCATATATTAAGAATAAATATCGCAATAGGCTTGACGCAGCTCCAGACATGAGATTATCTCTGTTTCCATTTGAACACAATTTTATAAAACTCAGCTTCATGAGACAAGATCAAGGTTTGCATTGAAATTTCCTTGTTATTACGAAGTGCAAATTTTAGCTATTCTTAAAATTTAATGTGTAATTATTAGAATACTGTTTTTGTTTTGAACTAATATTATTGTAAGAATGGAATAAATGCAAAATCAAAAATAAGTCCTGCAAATGTTATTAATTCGAGTCATTTGACTTTTCAGCTTACCTAAACCCTTAATATTATTGATAAAATCTTCTTTGCACAGGTGGATGGTTGGACGAGGGGATATGTGAGCAGGGTGTACGCGGAAATAAAAAAAAACTAATCAAGGGGTACACGGGGGAAAAAGTTTGGGAACCCCTGCTCTAGATAATGAAACTCTATGCTTAAAATGAATTTTTTTTTTTTTTAATTCGAGGCTGTCACTCGTAGCTTCTTACATGGTGTAAACTCAAATTGACGCTTAAAATAGAATTACTTGGAAGTTTATCTCCACTGTTAATTTACCTCTCAGATACAGAATTATCTTAAATGTCCAATTTTACTGACTTCGATGTTTTGATTGTGTTTGCCTTTTTCCGACCGCATCCTCTGATGAGCAAAGTGTGGTAGCTGTAAATCGAATAGAGCAAAAGATATTAGCTCTCAAAAAATAAATTGCGCATTGCAATATTTTGTGATCTGGAACTTTTTTTTTCCTCTTCTGTAAAATGTCAAAATCGTTACTTAAGACCTTTAATGCACGCAAAAAGTAAGACATCCTATATAATACTAATATTTTATAAAAACAATTATTCATAGTCTTATGATGAATAGGAGATATTTTTTTCAAGTAGAGAATGGCATGCAAGCTTTATTCTTCATTCAGAATCAAAATGCGAATAGAATGGAAACCAGCGGGAGAGTGGTCTCCACTAAACTTTCTCGTATACTTTCTAAGTGGAGATTCGTCGAAATCTCGAGTTCGAATTTTTTTGACGATTACAAGTTTTTCTCTTTGTATACTTCGTATACGAGAAAGTGAAACAAACAAATCTGTAATCAAATATCTGTTGCCACGTTTCAAAAAAATATTGCTTTGAAGCAGGTGCGATAAAATAGGCAATGCAATGAATATTAAAGCGAAAATTCTGCTTTGGAATTGAATTCCCAAGAAAATAATTTACACTACCACAACGTAAAAAAAAAAAGCTAAAGCGCGTAAATAAAAGATTTGCTGAAATAATGAGATCGGTTTGAATTTTATTTATAACAATAAAAAAATTGTTACAATTCATGTTTGAAAACATTATTTATTGTTGTAAATAAAATTTACAACAATAATCGATTGCTACCAGTCAGCATGTGTATGGGAATCGGATTAAAAGAAATTGAATATGCAATTTGAACGCCTCTTTTTGACGGATTTGGCCCAAAATTTTATACGGACCTACATTCATAACGATAAAACTGTGTACCAAATTCTATCCATCTAGCTATTCAAGTTTTTGAGTTATAGCGTTCACATGACCGCGGACATACAGATAGACAGACTTCCCGTTGACGGATTTTGTCCAAAATTTGATAGAAACCTACAAATTATGTTTAAAGACCGCATACCAAATTTCATTCCCGTATTTCTAATAGTTTTGGAGTTATCGTGTTCACAGATAGACATAATTCCAAAATTGTGTTTTTCGGACTCGGGGAGGTCTAAAACGTGGAGCTTCGTCAAAATCTCGAGTTCGAATATTTCGACGATTACAATACTTTGTCTTTGTATACTTCGTATACGCGAAAGTAAAAATATAGATGGAAAAAATTTAATAAAGCTACGAAATAAATATTTTTACAAAAACATACATCAATATATCATATTTAGATTCAAAATGAGAATTCCATGAATAACACATGTTAACAAAAGTAAAAAAGTCCTAAAAATATAAATGAATTAATAACAGCTGGACGTCTTCTATATATGTGATAGAACAGACCTAGAATATGATTTTTTATATCAGTTGTTTACTTAAGGTTATTTGTATTTTTATGGCGCCTACATTTGTAATCTTGGTGATATCCTTTTCTATAAAATTTGATTGATTTTCAAATTATTTCTTTCCTTTCACATAAATTTGTCCTCATGTAATATCAACTGTCAAAGGAAACATTGGCATCTGCTTTCAATTAAAACTTAATTGACTGTTTTTTCTGCAGCTGATTCCAGAAGGATTTTCAAGAATTTGAGAACAGGACGAAAAGAAATATCAGCACTTCTGCTTTTCTGAAAAACACCGATTGCTATAAATTCAAGAAAATCATTCTTCTTGCGAAGAGACAAAATTTGCTTAAATAACCATTTTATATTCAAATTAATAGCTTATTAATTTTGATATGCTAATGATTTAAGATTTTGAGTTTTTAAAATTGGCAAAGGATTCTCTATTTTTACATCTAACGTCAAATGATGGGAGGGTGACATTAAAGCGATGAAAAACACAAAAAGCTTATAACAGCATTTTATCTGATTAACCATCTGACGGCGTATCCCGCGATTTCCGCGGGTTGGAGGCGTCTATTTTCTGCTGCATCCTGCAATTTTCACAGGCTAATGTGTGTGCCTAGTACTTTTATAACGTTGGATCCTATTATACTAATAAATATTTGCATATAAATAACTCGCTTGGCTCAACGGTATTTGAACACGTTTGCAAACGTTGCATCTAAATAGTGATTTTAAAAATTACACAGTCAGAGGGTAAAATCTTTCAGGTAGATCAAAATCGAGTGTTTTATGCGTTTTCAATAACGTATAAGTAAAGTCACGCGTGAAAAGATCGCCATACGATATGTATAGGAAAATATTTTTTCAGTTAACCTGCATGAAAAATATCGTATTTTAAACATCTTAAAGATAACTTAATGTACGCTCATGCTAATATTCAGAGTGAACTTCTATTTGAATTTAGTCTGTTATTTTTCGATTTCACAATTTTATCTTTTTTTTAAATAAACACGATAAAAAATTTTTTACTGAAATTAATTCCGAAATTATCTGACATCTTTCATCAATTTCAAGGATACGATGAAGTTTGGTTTATTACATAAATGAAAGACCATACTTGATTTCAGAAGTAAAGGCAGGCGTAATAAGTAGTCGTTGTAGTAAAATATCCTTTATTTAGAAATATTCATGTTTTCTATCTTAGATAGGTGTTTTTAACCTTCCAGCGGGCGCGCGTTTTCAAAAGATACTTGCATTGTGAATCGTATTATATATTTATATCGTTCATTTATAAATTTAGGTGTAATTTTTATTAATAAAATCTTTGTTTACTATTAAGCTAATAAATACAGAGAACATGCATAAAAGCTGTATTTATTTTTGTAAAACAGCCCGATACATTTATGTAAAACGACGCACGATTTGTCATAAAATTTGTGCAGGCGCGCCCGCTGGAAGGTTAACGTTCCAGATGATATTTAGGGTAAATCGAAGCCATGGCCGTTGTTCAGAAAGTGTGTTCAAAGGCAGCACGTCAGGCAAAAACAATTACAGAGTTTAAGCGTTTTAAAATTAGGCGTTTTAAATTCAGCGACATTTTAAATTAAACCTTTTTAAAATTAGGAAAATGTGAAATTATTACATATATAAATTCCGCCCTTGCCATGCCACATAAACAGTTTGGGTGAACAAACGTCGAAGAAAGAGCAAACTATAAAAATAAAATCCGTATTATAGAAACAAAATGATACTCTGGAAATCATTCTGCAAGTTCCTGGAACTTCTGTATTATAAATCTTTGTCTGTAGGAGGACATTCTGAAAGGAAGAGACCTCTGAGGAGGACATTTTCATTAACTCAGGAATCTTATCAGTTTTCCGATCTTAAATTCAACATTTTTTTTTATTCGTGAACACTGTTTTCTGACATGATTGCATCATGCAATCAGGTAGACCAGCTACTATTCGTTGATTCCCATCTTGCGAACATTTAACATGGACGATTTCGAATTCAATGCGGACTGTGTTGAAATGAGTCCGAACTCGCAATTCTCAGGTCTCCAAGTGGAGACTGTGCTAACAAGTTACTGTGGAATTGGAACTTGAATCTTTAATCTTCCAATCAGGAAACTGATCCTAGTGTAAGAAAGCGCCAAGCTAAATGTTAGATGTACAGTCGCGAAAAACACCAGCAGGAGTGACCTCCCCTAAACTTTCTCATATACTCATTTTTTCAAAAACTCTCGTATAGCGTGTCAATTCCTTGCACCCTCTCTCGGATAAAAATTTCGAATCTGCTCTATTCCCAGAACGCAACAAATTTCTCCAGCACACGTAAAAACAACGAAACAAACGGAAATAGAATAATCCGAGCAGATCATAATTCGCCAAAAGGGAGAAAAAGAGCCAAAAAGGAAGAACAAGGCGCCAAGAAAGAATCATTAAGCATAAGCCTTTCATCATGAAGCCGCTGAATATTATGCACGGAGATTGCTTCCCGTACGCATGCGTATGGTGATAACGGATTCGTTTCAAAAGTAAAAAAATTGAATATGCAATTTGAATACCTCTTTTTTAACCGATTGAGATGAAAATTGGACAAATCTATAATTAATGTTAGCATCCGTGATACCAAGTTTTATTTATCTAAGCCAAAGGGCTTATGAGATACAAGTATGCGCGATTATACAGCCCGAAAGACAGTCAACCCTTTGACGAATTTGGCCCAAAAATTTTATACGGACCTACATTCCTGATGATAAAACTGTAAACCTACCAAATTTAAGTTTATGAGTTATCGCGTTCACAGCAACACTGACATACAGACAAGACTTCCCTTGGACGTATTTTGTCCAACATTTGAGAGAAATCTACAAATTATGTGTCAAGACCACATACCAAATTTCATCCCTGTAGATTTAATAGCTTTTGAGTTATCGTGTTCACAGACACACACACACACAGACATAATTCCAAAATTGTGTTTTCGGACTCGGGGAGATCTAAAACGTGGAGATTCATCAGAATCTCGAGTTCGAATTTTTTAACGATTACAATACTTTGTATACTTCGTATACGAGAAAGTAAAAAGGATTCACCTAGCATTATTCTGCCGCTAATCATTTTATCTTAAAAAATGATACCAATTTTCAGGAAATAACGTTTACTAATAGATTCCATGTCTAAAACGTTCAAAAGGAGTCGTCTACATATTTATAATTGCACTAACTCCAAAATTTCCAATGGAAACACACATTTTTCTTAAAATATTTCGAATCCACCTAAAAATTTTTGATGGAATACCAAGTTTCATCATCCCAGTGTTTTTGGTTTCGGAATTATAAGCAAATGAAATTTTGAGTTTTTAATGTTGAAGTAAAGTTTTTAATTTTTATTGATATCTTGAGAAATAATGTAACTATTTACCTAGAATTTTTTTATCTAGTAGTATGAATTATTCTTCCTTTTTAAGTTCTTTTACTTTTTATTTTAATTCAATTTTGAGTAGCATGAAATTATTTTATCAAATTTTTTTTTAATATCAACACTTATAAATTTTAACAGTAATCGAAGCAGATGGCAATTTGATAAGCCTGTGCAAAATTTAAGTATATACGTACGAGAAGTTTTGAAGTTACATTAAATTTTAAATTTTAGCTGTAAAACGGTGCACTTGGGGGGGGGCGTTTTATATTTAGAAAACGTTTTTATTATTAAATATAACCACTTATTAAATTACACCACTTTATTTTTCAAACTTAAAAATGTAAAGATTTTAACTATGTATATATATTATTAAAACTTTATAAATTAAAGTGGTGTAAGATTAATCGATTTATTTATTTTTTTACGCATCAAGTTTTACCGATTGTAAAATGTAGATCATTACTTTGAAAATGACATTTAAAGTGCGAAATATTTTAAAATGCTACTACCGACATTTAAAAGCAAGCAGAGAACTTTAGTAAGTAAATGTGGAGACGACCTCTTTTATGTCGAGAACACAAAATGCCAAATATATTCCAATCTATTAGTGATATATTAACCAAAATTATTATCCTGGGGTATTTTTTCATGAGAAATTTATTTATGGCATTTATTTATGTGTTGCCATTGAGAATTTTGAAGTTAGTGCCATTTTAAATAACTGGATGACCCCCTTAAGAGAATTTGAACCTTAGAATCTTTTAGTATACGTTATTTCCTGTAAAACGATATCTTTAAGTTTTAGCAAGCAACGATTAACAACGGAATAATGCTGGGTGGATACTTTTTTTTGCCTCGACTGTATATTTATTTTGTCATGACTGCTACGTCATTTCATTTGACTGCATTACTCTTCTCTCGGTCAATTATTCTCAATTATTGACCGGGCGAAGCGAGGTCCAGGTTTCAACTCGACCGTTCAGCATTTCGTCTGTCTGTAAATTTGTTCGTTACACAGTCACGGCAAAACGCGTTGTTCGAATTTGGCATGAAGGTTACTTGAGGTCATAAAAACGGCATATATGTCAGATTCCATTTATAGATGGTGGCCGTTTTAATGGTTTCTAATGTTTTGGTGAGTCAATGGCGAATTTGGCACAGTTAAAACATTTTAATCATTTTGGTAAAGGTGAGGCATTTAATTGTAATTTTGTTACTACTGATAAAAAATAGACATTTATTGCAATTTTGTTAACACCGATAGAAGCAGACATTAAATTGTAATTTTGTTAATACTGATGAAAGCAAAGGTTTGTGCAAATTCGCGTGAAAAAAGAGAAATAAGTCCATAGTTCCATGTTGAGAGTTGTTTTTTCCACTTTAGTTCCATTTAATCTTGTTTTTCTCATTTTTTGCAAGTATGTTTTTCAAAGATTCTAGCCATACGGTGCATGTCATAAAAATTTGAAACCTTCACTGATTACCTCCGTTCTCGAGCGCAAATTTTTTATAACTTTGTTCCAGTGCATTTTTAATGTACCTTTATTAATAAGTTAATGTATTTCTTTTGTAAAATAAAATATATGCATAAAATTGGTGTGCAGTGCTGTACATTGATTGGCTTAGGATTGTAAATATAGCTTTATAAGATAGTGTGTATATGGGGACAAAGAAAGTATCTGCTCGAGAGACAAATTATGTTGTCTGGTGTACCTGAAAACAATATTGTCTTCAAAATGATTGACAACATTGAGTAAATTCCAAATTGCTGGATATTTTCGGATTTTTAGGAATTTGTAATTGAACGCGAGAAGCGAGATCTTTGCTTTCAACTCAACCGTTCGGCATTTCGTCTGTCTGTAAATTTGTTTCTTACGCAGTCACAACCAAACGCGCCTGTCGTTTTCCTTGAAATTTGGCATGAATGTTTCTTGGTCATTAAAAACGGCGTATTAGTAAGGAATTTTATTTTTTGACTCCATTTTAAGACGGTAGCCGTTTTGATGGTTCTCTTTCCTGTAATGTCCAGTTTTTTTCAACGATTCTAGCCAAACGGAATTCCATTCATAATATCTCCAAAAATAACGATGACAGCCAGAAACAGACGCATGTAATTCTGTGAATACTGATAAAAGCAGGGACTTGCATAAATAATTCGCATTCCAAAAACATTTGCTAAAACCTAAACACTTCTGTGAAGAGCAGATCTTACACATTTTTTGGATACGAGGCCTACCTTTCACAGAACTGCTAGCATTATAATATGTTGCAAAATCAACGATATCAATAAATTGCTCTATTTAAGTAAATTAACATTCCACGAACTGCATTAAGACCGAAATCTTTGTCCCATAACTCGTAATCATTGAATCAGATATAATAATTTAGAAGCAAAATCCTTTTCGAACAGAGCAAATCACAATACTCTCTCCTTCGTGAATTTCATTTAAATTCTCCATCAAACCATGGTTCAGCAATTCACTCATAATTGCTGAAATATTCCCAACTAAGGAAATCTGATACGACTTAATGCGTTCTCCGTTTTCATTTGGAATTCAAATCCTTCTTCCCCTGTCTGGGTAGAAAAAGGAGAAGAAAAATTCGCCATACATCATTTTATAATTCCTTCCTAGAGAGAAAAATCCTTTCTTCTATTTTCTGTCTCGAAATCAATTAAATCCTGGCTCCCAGAAATTCGCCCGGACTATTAAGGATAATTGAAACATGAAATGTCTGGCAAAGATCCAAAGGACAGGAATGGTTTTAAGATTTTTCGCGTGTTTTAGTTGATGAAGCGAATGAAAAATGTTTTGCGTTAACATGACTCACCCGCTGATTGATAAAGGTTGGATAGCAGTTGTTGCTTGTTTTCGATGAAGGCGTAATTTTCCGTCGCCGGCAGATGGGGTAAATGCCCACCTTTGCGAAAAGAAAACATAATTAAAAAGGCAACTTATCTCATAAAGGGACCATACACAAGGCAAGAAATGTGCCTAATAAGGAAATAAAATAAATATTTATTAAACGGCTTGCTACCAATATTCCTGTCTGTAATGTCTTTCGACTAGTTCTACAGTGGAAAATCGAAGATTTCTGGCGAACACAAATCTTTATTCTTGATTAATATTTATAAAACCTTTGCTATAATTCAAATGCTTCTTATTCACTTACAATTTTACAGATTGTATATATGTTACCGTTAAGGCGTAGAATTCAGTTATTTCATAGAATAACTAGGTATTCAACCAGGTAATTCATGAAATACCTAGTTGTTCTATGAAATAACGAATCGAAAATAACTAGGCAATTCATAAAATACCTCCTTATTCTAAGAAATAAAGCTTTAACTGTAACATATCGTCGCTTAACAAGCAACACTTCGCAACACAAGCAACACTGCACGTCAAGTAGGATCATGCAGTCTCTTGTTAATATAAGATGTTCAAAAAGTTCAGAAATATTTGTTATTGGTTACGAAAAATTGAGTATTTTCTTCCTGTTTGAAATTTCAAAAAATTAAGATAGATGGTGCTGCTTGCTAAGCGACAATATACAATGAGGTGCCAGAAGTCATAGCAGTATACAAACTACCATATGGTTTTCGTATTAAGTTGGAAAAGTCGGATGATTATCGGTGCGTCATGTTGGTCTAGTCTGGTTGATCTTGTCTAGAGCATTCTTGGTTGAATGTCTAGTAAAATAACGTGACAATAACTAGAAGCCGAGAATTAATCGAGTTTGAACTTAGCCTAGTTTTTTGGGTTCGATGCGATGGAAATAAAATGTCAAAAGTAGCTGTAACTTTTAAAATTACTCGCTCCACAGAGCGTATTGAGAGTACTTCATGGAAGTCATTATCTCTCACAAGCCAACGCAGTGACAGTCAATCTTCTGAATGATCGACACCAGCAATATCTGAGCAGGAACGTCCATCCAAGCAGACGAACAATAAGTGCTCAAGCTGACTGCACTAGAAGAGGAGAGGAACACTAGAAAGATGTATTTTTGGTCCAGGCAGAGGAATTTAGGAACAGAAACAGATTTTAATGCTTTTCCTCTCACCAGATTAACGGCGTCAAAATGTTGCATGAGCTCGCGAGGTCAGAGATTAGAGTTACCTTAGATTTTGACTTCGGAAAATTCCCCCGCAGTTCATAAAGCTGGACATTCGCCATAAGGCTGTTCCAATCCCTTTGGAGGGCTTCTTTGAAGACTGTTTCCATTTTCAGCCCATAAAATTTGGTGGTTCATTCACAAGTCGGACCGAACGAGCTGTAAACCCATCAACTACAGGCAACCCGATCCTCTAGGCCAGCGGTTCCCAACCTTTTGGTTGTCCCCAGGAATTTTTTCGCGCTTTTAAATTCTTCCACAAACCAATTTTTTCTTGCAGCTGGCTGACTGTTTCAGAAGTTAAAAATTGTAATTTTCTTCATAGGTTTCTGTGTTTTCATTAGTTAAATACGTCAGTATTTTGTGTTCCTCAGCGATCATTAATAAATAACTTTATACGGCTCTTAATTGCCTTGAGAACTTCATTGCTCTATTAATGCATCCAATCATAAAAGCAATAAAAAAAATTTATCATTTCTTTAATTTTTATAAAATTTAAGTTTTAGGTAAGCAAATTTATTATTTTAAACTTTTTAAAATTTTATAAAATAAATATTATTTTATTTAGTTAAATATCATATTGTTTATTAACTTGTATATTATTCATTAAAACTTAAATATATTATTAATTATTATTATCCCAAACGTTTTCATTTGGGCAACGTATTTAGTAAGGTCGGTCCTGACACAAAATATATATCTATAATTGAGATCTGCCTTTTAAACAAAATAAAAGTTAAGGTTCTTTTGCAAATACCTTTGTAACTAAACAATTCGAAAAACGAATACCACCAACTAAAATAGAAGGATATTTCATACAAAAGATGTATGTAAAATGTTTTTTTTTCTAATCGTGCAAAATGAAATAGCATTTTTTGAAACTTCCAGAATTTTGTCAATGATCTGAAGTATTGTTTAAAAACGCGCAAGTGCTCATTCGGCATGAAAAACTTTACTAGTACTCGTCTAACTACATACTTCAATCCAAGAGTTATAATATTTATAATGAAAAATATTATTTTGTATATTATTATTATTAATCGAAATTTGATGTTTTATTGGTTGAAGCTCTCGGCTTAATCCAGTATTTCGTTTGCCATTTTTATTAGTACGTCAAATTTATTTAAAACTCTGGCTATTACTTTCGCAACTTTTAGCTCTACAAATAAAAAAACTACAAGAATTTGTTTTGAAAATTCTTCGAAACAAATAAACTAACTTCGAAAGTATTTAAGTTTTAATGAATCGTTTTGCGTTCCTAATTTCAAAATTTTGGCACAGAATATTTTCGATTACAATTATCTTAAAATACTTTTATAAATATGACTTTAAAGCTTTAAATTTGCAATATCGGATTGTATTTCAATATGTTTGAGAAAATGAAAATTTAGAGACTATGTTTGCTTAAATTGAAAATCATTCTGTAAGAAATGTAAAAAAAAAAACTATTATAAACATCGATAGCACAGGCCAACAAAAAAAAATATTTTGTTTGTTGCCTGGATTTTTTTAGTTTTTGACTATAATTGTTTTATTGGTTTTAAATATGAAAACAGTTTTTCTTATCAGATATACTTTTCGAGATTCAGTATATTTAAATTTTAAAAATATTTAAAGGTTTAACGAAAAAATCATTTATCTAAAAGATGAAATCGCGTGGTAAAAAAAGAAAGGAAGAATAATTAGCATCTGACCTTACACATGAAATGAAGTGATTAATGAAAGAAGAATATAATGGCTTTGATCATGCGGAGAATTAAGTTTCACGACACCTACTGGCAATTTGTGTGGACTTAAAAATGGTTAACTTTCTCCTTGGTCATCAAAGGGGACACACGAAATATCCTTTCAGGCTCTGCGCTTCAAAGAGGCAGATGCCTGTTTCACAGACATCTAGTCAATTCCCATCTGCTGCTATAAGAGTATTCTCCGACATATATTTGTTCAACAGGCAAAAACTGCCACTCGGTACTTATAATGATATGAATACCAAATACGTCTTTTAAATTATTAAGTCTACTTTTAGAAATCTTGATAAAAGTGTATTTGTTTGCTTTGACCTTTACTCATCTGAGATTTTACGAAACATTGATAAGCAATGTGATAGAAATTTTTAAAAGTCTTTTAGGAACAAAATAAATAGATATTTCATAAAATTTCATTCACAGTTTTCCTATAGTATTTTATAAAAATTCTTTGGAAAGCAACTAATTGTAGTGAATTTAATTTACTTTGACCTCAGAAATAGAGCAATACTTTGCCAGTATTCGTTGAATAACTCTGAGTAAATGCGAATTTTCGAAACACAGAAATGTTCGTCTCATCTCTCGCAAAAAATATGCAATAGATGTAAAATTTAAATAACAATTGGATTATCTTCGAATATTTATATACCATTTTTTCAAAACTGTAGTTGCAGAGTGCTACGACAAGCTCTATATCTTAGCGATCGGACTGCTGTCGCCATCTAGTGTGACAATCATTTTTTCTAAATGGATTCCTATACAACTGATGTCGCCATCTATTGAACACTTGATAAACATTTCACTTTTTAATTCCGATTCAAATAAATTCTTGAATTCGAAGTAAAATTTTATTTTTTTTATAATTAAGAGAAAAATTGTAGTTTTAGAATGATTTCATATTTTCGAAAAGTCGTATCTTTTATTTTTATGGAAATTTACATCCGAGTTCAAACATTTATCACAAATCTGTAATACAATATATTGTCTGAAGGCAAAACTTATGAAATTATGTAACATTCTTCCTGCCGATATGATTTTTAATCTCAGCATTTCAACGTTGTTCAAGTGTCTTGGCATACGAAAGGTAGTAATGTATATCACATCTTTGAAACGACAACTAATTGCATTTTCTATCAATGTATAATAGATATCTAATCGCGATAAATGAAGGTTTAGTTCCATATTAGGTTACGTTACTAAACTTACGTAATTACGTTTAACATTATTAAAGCGACGCTGCACAATATTTTTATTTTGCAATTACAATTATAAAAATGCATATAAGTGAAGAAGGAATATATAAAAATTTAAAAAAAAATTAAATTAATCAATTAAAAGACAGTTATTATAGATTTCAAATATCATATTTACAAACCGTTTCTACTTGATACTAAAAATGTATTAAGTGAGTTTTCTCATTAATTAATTGTTTAGTGATCAAAATTAGCTTCAAAAAGACAAAACTGCAAGTGATGCAAAATGAACGGATTCAATTATTAATGAGAGGTTTACAATTTGTTCCCTTGTCCTTACTGGTTTAAACTTAACTGCTTATGTTGGCCAAACATAACGTAATGTTAGCTCCAGTTTTCAATAATTTTTGAATGAGCAGTTCGTAGCCTCATTAAACGTATTTTCAATCAATCAAATTGCATTTTTTCTGATCTGATTTGGTTATTTTTATTATGGTTTTAACATACACAGCCATTTTTTATTATACTACACCGAACAAGAAAATAATTACAGCTCTGGACGGTTTCAAATGAGTTGCAGTGCCTACGTGAATGAGATAACAGAGTACACAGTATGACTCAGCTTCGAGACAACCCAGTGATGGGAAGGGACATAATTGGAAACGGCAACTTTCTTCCATTCCAAAGCTCGTGACCGATAAAAAATATGAATTCTTTAAGTGAGAATTAACTGAATGAAAAATTAAAGGAAATTAGAACCTCCAGCCCGAAACATTGTAGCTTGATCATGTTTTAAGCTTAGTTCTTCTGTCTTCCTATTATTTTTAAAAATTTACTCTTAGTTATATATATCAGCGATAGCAAACAAAAACTACATTTAATATCGTTGCAACACGCTTGTGCTTAAATGCAGTAATCAAAACAATGAAAAGTATTTTTAAATATTTTTAAATTTTTTAAAAAAATATTTGTTAAAATAAGATAAAAAAAATTGTACGAAACTAAAGTTTGTGACACTAAAAAAGCAATTTTTGTGCATTTTTATTAGATGTAAAAATGGTTTTTGTGCAATAAAATGCTCCGACATTATTGAAGTAAAACGGTGATTAATTTTTAGTTGAAAATATAATTAAAATTTGAAAACCCTTTCTTAATTTGCATTTACTACCCAAAAAAACACTACCTGCTAAATTTGGTAACTCTAGGCCCAACAATCGACCCTATAGAGTCTTTTCGCATCATGCATAGCGCATTACGCATATCGGAATTGACAGATAATATCGCAGCCTATAAACATTATCTTACTAAAAAAAAAAAAAAAAAACGAAGGGAGGCTGTCTCTGCGAAACGGCCTCTGGGATTGAGGGGCATAGACTTACTTACCTTACTCAACTGTGACTTTCTATGACTAAAGTAGCTCTATGTGACTATGACCTATGCTCTATGACCTTTTCTATTAAATGAAACTAAAACCAACTCAACTCAATTAAATCGATGGAAAGGGCAGCTCAATTAAATAAACAACAATTAATAATAATTAATTAAGGACAGTTAATTAATCGATTATTCAACTGTGACTTTCTGTGACTAATGTAGCACTATGTGACTTTGACCTATGCTCTATGACTTTTCTCTGTTAAATGAATTAATCTGGATTAATTAATCTGAAATGAATTAATTATTAATCTGTTAAAATCCAGTTAATATACCGCTCACAACCTATGCGTGCGCTCGCATCGGTCACTGTGACGTCATCAAAATTCTTCGTGATTTTCACCAACTTTGAAGCTCAACTGTGCCTAAACAGTAATTACAAATTCTAAATTATTTTTGCAATCTTCAATGTCCACCTTTCTCTGTTAAATAAAACTAAAACCAACTCTCTTTATTTGGTTTCGGAGCTATAAGTGTTTAAAAATACGACGAAAAGAGTCATATTTTTTCCTTTCCCGACACACCATATTAGACCACTATGGAGAGACGTAAGTCTACGTCAAAAGTATATAATATGTATATTATTTATATACATATTACATACTTTCTCTTGTGCGGCTCCCAAAAACGCGTTATTAACTATAGAATTTGGCAATATATATAGCAAACGATGGATCATGTGATTTCACTTTCCAAACATAAATATATTATTGAAGTTGGAAAGAATAGAGATCCAGAAATAAAAAAAATATTTGGTATTAACTCTACGAAAAATAATTTGATGTCTAGAAGATATCACACAGACACACACACGCTCTCCTCTATTATTATTAGAGATATTTACAGATATTCTTCTTAACACTAATTTGAAGATTTATAGCATTTTCTTATAAGTTTTAGGCCTCTTAAACGTACATTCCGCCTTTCCATAATGAATGCAAAAAAATATATACTTAATATAATGTTGATGATTATTATCCAGACTTAATCCCTGCATTTTAAAAGTTCTTTGAAAATGTGATAAACATCTCAATAAAATTTACCCGCTTACAACGAGCAAATCCTATTCGTGCACTCTGTTTTCAACCAAAAATATTTTACCCTTCTCGAAGTTCTTCGGACGTTAGACTACTTGCTACATTTCTAAAAAATCTTAACATATTTTTCAGCCTAGGGATGTTTCCGTCGTCTCTCTCTTTCTCCATTTACAATGATTAGGAGATAGGAAGAAACTCTTTAAATGGGCAGATCTCTAGACGACATTCTCCGACTCGTCTATTCGAATTATTTTCAAGCTTCGTGCTGCCATCTATCGGATACCACGCTTGGTTTCTAACATTGTTGACCGAAATTGATTTCCAGCTTTGTTAAATAAATGCGCATATTTATGTATTTATTCTTTAAAATCATAACGATGGAATTTATTAATGATAATTTATTTTAACATTTGTAATTCCAGAAACAAAACAGATTTCAGAGTGCATATCGCTTGGAAAATACTTTATTCCAAACCATTCCATTCCATGAAAGTAATTAAGATAATTTTGTTTAAGATACATATTTATTTTAAGATATCCCTATCGAAGTGTTTATTTATCACTTATCGATTATAGCATAAAACTCGGTAATTATTGCGTAATATCAACAATTCAGAATAAATATACCATCTTAAACTATTTATGTGGTTTCTATAACAGCATTTAAGCTGTGAAATATTTATATTACTTAAGTGTCGCATATCTCAGCGGCGTTTACGCAATATTAAATATTCGGAAAATGCTTGTCAATATCTATTAAATATCTACATTAAAAAGCGAATTAGTACTTTATTTGCTACAACAAGATGGCAGCACCAATAGCAATTTAAACTTTACAGAACTGAGGGGACAGAATTCAGTAATACTTCGGCTTACGTAAAGTAGTTATTTTCCTCTTTCGCTTTGAATATTTCCAATTTGAGAATATTGTACAAACATACAATTTAGATCTTAAAAAAATGAAAACTCATTTTGTCCTGTGATAGGATTTTAATTCTGTAGGTTATTTTTTGTACTATTGTCTCTGAATACCTGGAAGCTGCTGCGTATGTGCGCACCAGATACATTGTGTGTGTATGTTTTTTTTGTTATTAATGGGTTTTTTTTAGTTTTTAGCTGTTTTTGCAATTCCAGTATATTTATTTTTGTATTTTATCGGAAGTTGCTGCATTCGCGCCATTCTGTTTAATGCAAGTTCAAAAATTTCGCAATGTTAATGATTCAATTTGACCTTCCTATCTCAATGAGTAAAGGATTATTCCATATTGTTAGAATGTTTTTCTAAATATAGTATTTTGTTATTATTGTTCTTTTAGTTTTTAGCTATTTTTTTACGATTCTAGTCTATCTATTTAATAGACCTAATTGATTTACCATTTTAATTTATTTCGATTCACGCTTGAAAGTTGTCGTTGCCTCGAAACACAACAAGCTTATTTCAACCAATCAACCATAGAAGTGCAAGGCTGAAGATACGAGACGGTCATTTACACATCTAGGTAACTGTGAGACAAAGCAATGAAATGTCTGTTAAAAACTTTTAGAAACAATTCCGAGCGTCGCATCGCTAACTGGACAATCTTGGTATGAAAGTTAATAAAACAAATTTAAAATGGTTTCTCGAAGAAACTTTCTCCATTCATTTTCAGAAACGAGGCGGAAACAGAGCCAGAAACAAATTATGTCGTTCACGTAATGGAAGAAATTGTATATCTTCCTAGGCAATTAGATTCGGAAGTAGATAGTAATGACACCAATGAGCTGTTGGACTCGTAATATCGCAAGAATTTGATAGTCGATGAGCTTTGAATTAATTTAAAATAAATTCGAATTATTGATACTATTTTAACATTATGTTAACCAGCGGGAGTGGTCTCCCCTAAACTTTCTCGTATACTTTCTAAGTGGAGATTCGTCAAAATCTCGAGTTCGAATTTTTTTGACGATTACAATATTTTCTCTTTGTATACTTCGTATACGAAAAAGTAAAACAAACAAGCCTGAAATCAAATATCTGTTGCCACGTTTCAAAAAAATATTACTTTGAAGCAGGCGCGATAAAATAGGCAATGCAATGAATACTAAAGCGAAAATTCTGCTTTGGAATTGAATTCCCAAGAAAACAATTTATACTACCACAACCGTAAAAATTGCAAAAGCGCGTGAATAAAAGATTTGCTGAAATAATGAGATCGGTTTGATTTACAACAATAAAAAAATTGTTAACAATTGATGCTTGAAAACATTATTTATTGTTGTAAATAAAATTTACAACAATAACATATTGCTACCAATACGCATGCGCATGAGAATCGGGTTAAAAGAAATTGAATATGCAATTTGAACGCCTCTTTTTGACGGATTTGGTCCAAACTTTTATACGGACCTACATTCATAACGATAAAACTGTGTACCAAATTTTATCCATTTAGCTATTCAAGTTTTTGAGTTATAGCGTTCACATGACCGCGGACATACAGATAGACAGACTTCCCTTTGACGGATTTTGTCCAATATTTGACAGAAACCTACAAATTATGTTCAAAGACCATATACCAAATTTCATTCCCGTATTTCTAATAGTTTTCGAGTTATCGTGTTCACAGACAGACACACACACAGACAGACATACAGACATAATTCCAAAATTGTGTTTTTCGGACTCAGGGAGGTTTAAAACGTGGAGATCCGTCAAAATCTCGAGTTCGAATTTTTTGACGATTACAATACTTTCTCCTTGTACACTTCGTATACGAAAAAGTAAAAAGAAATTCAAGGGACCGGAGAAAAATTTGAATTAATCAAGTTGAGCTCCATTATGTAAATTTTATTCTCACTGACAATGATTCATATAGGCATCACTTACATGTTTTGCTTTCTCAATTTTGATAATTTCACTGTTAATTAATAAAATAATTTATTGAAACAGATAAGTATTTTAATTAATTTTAATATGAAATTAAAGCTCGGAATTAATTTTTCAACCATTTCCCCTATATTTTCTACTACATTTATGAAGATTCACTCAATAGAAGCTGAACAATAAAAAGATCTTACAGGATTATCAGTCTTTGCTCTAATCACTTGGCTGATCGTTTTACTCCCCTCTCCTATTCAGTCATCTTCAGGCGCATATACCAGTAGTGTACTCTCAAACTAAGCAGTGCCGGAACGCTCTAACCTGGGTAACAAAATTCGCGCTATTTTAAGTACGTTTTCACATTTTTTTCTTATTTATTTCTCGTGAAATAAAAACAATTCCGGAACGGCGTTTCTCTGCGTTCCGGCTCCACTACACCCCTTGCATATACACTTTCGAGCCAAGACGTTCGTTGAAATTATTTTCACAACGACTCAAACGCGAACCACTGGAAAGGAGGATCTCAACTCGAACCATCAATCATCGCTTCCCAGTCGCCCTTCGAAGGAAGGTCTTTGAAAGCTGTTTGGAATATGCCTTAGTTTTCAGATTTAACCTTTCAGGTTCGAAGGGATTCACAGGGAAAAGCGAATTACACTCGAACACATTCCAACGTGAACTACGAATCCCTTTGTGTTTGCCGAAAAACCCACAGAATGAGCCTCACCAAACCAGAACCATCGCCAACACCTGCGAAGATGCTCGCGAGCGGTTCGTAAAGCTTTTGATTGACAAGTACACATGCGCCATCATATTCTCTCGAGACCCCGCCTCCATTTTATTGGAAATTTGTGTTTCATTTACAAAAAAAGTTGCTTCCCATTCAAAGCCCTGAAATCCCGCGGTCCAATGCTTTGGATGATCCCATGCTCTCCCTGTCATCTATTAATTATAGATAATTAATTATATAAGTTACTTATATTAATTAATTTATTTATTATATTAATTAATATATAATCAATAAATTAATTACATGTGATGTTAATTATTATATCAAGAGAATTAATCCATTTTTTTAAATTGGTAGAAAATTATACCCTTGGATATCAAGAAAATATGTGATGGGGGTTATCTCTTCGGCTTTTTGAGGGAGACCAATACCTTATCTTCGAATTTCTTGAAAACGAGCGTTAACACTCTCCTGTTTCTTCATCAAAATCCTCGTACTAAAACAAAAGTTTAAATTTGGCTCCAGTGCATAATCTAAAAGTTAAACTACAAAACCGTTGAACTAAGCATGTGACTTTAAATTCAAAACTACTATTTTTATAAACTTTCTTTATTTCACATAAATGGACAATTAAAATATAGAAACATATCAGTATTATTTACATAATTTCCATATATAAAATGTCACAGTTCATAAATTCAGAACAAAAGTAATTTAATTTCTAGGTTATCTTCTAAATCACCAAAACACCTAATTATACATCCACTCCATTAAAACCCTTTAAAGTTTTAAAGTATTTTCTGTAAGTCCAAAGGAACTAGAGAAGACAAATGTATAAAATGCATCGTTTCAAGGCAAATTTGAACCGTGACAATTGAGAAATTTGATTTTAGTGCTCATTGAAAATTTGAAGACTTGCATTGAAACAACTTCATAAAGGGATTCGATACTAACAGTATCTAACTTTGAGGATTTATGATCAAAATAAAAGCCTGTTCATAAAACCAGATCTTTATTTATTCTACTATAAGAAACTGTGACCTAATATTAGGGAAAACGTTGGAGGGTTTGAGATTGGATGATTGTGTGTTTGAGAGCAAAATCATTCAAATATTCTTCTTAATTGCCTGTTGAGAATCAAAAACTCCAAAAAATTCGATTGATTTTCAAGTTAAAAACCACTCAATGGCACTTAAATTAATCTTTTTTCACGTGCAAAAGAAACGAAAGAATATCTCAGAGGCTTGCTGGAGTGTGACGTACGCCGTGAGGAAAAGATTACCTTTGAAACGCTATTTTCCCCAGATGTTTAATTTCGGTATTACCTTTGAAAAGCCATTTTCCCCAAATGATAAATTTCGGTCTTCCGTCTCTATGATTCTCAACAGGCGATATGTCGACCTTATGGGAGTTAACCCTTTTAGAGTCGAACGACGATATATCGTCGTTCGCAACACTTGCGAAAAGTGCCAACTTCGATATATAGTCTTTCGGTATTAAAAGGATTAAGCCTAAAAGAACACAGTACGCAGTCTGATGTAGGGTTAAAAAATTTCCTTCGAATTTCATTAGCCCATGTTTTTAATGTTTCATTTTAATTAGTCCACGGACTGTAAATTGGAAAGTTGAAAAATATATTCGTACAATTGTCTTTCTCTTATCATAACTGCCAAAAGCTGAACGATAATGTATTTTTTCTACTCAGAAAGGTATAAAGCTATGAACAAACATATAATTTTTCTTATCTGCAATACTGTGTGCAAAAGAGAATTGATTTTTCCGTTTTCCATAATGTTTTATATTTGTCATTTTTATGATTTTCAACAATATTTAAATACAATTATTAATTTATTTTCTCTATTTCGTAGCATGCTCCTTTTTGAATTTTGTAAACACCATTCTTATTTTGTTTTTTATGAGCTTCTTCCCAAGCATTAGCAAATTCGTCAAATTATTCCGACCTTCTTTGCATAGGTGCGATAATTTCATTTCGGCATTAGAAGGGTTAAGACTTTCGTCGAGGTTCAAGTGTCCTCACGTTAGTGTCACTTGGAAGATTGGAGAGTGAGAATTTTGCTCAGCTGTCGTCCTCGTCATTTGACCATGGATCAAAATTACCACTCTTTAAGAAGCTTAAGAAACGAACTAAATGGTCATTTAACTCGCAATATTTTATGTTTCCACAAATTTACTTACTTTATTTGAATGTGTAGAAGGAACAAAGCCCTAACGCGCAAAATTAAAAGATTCTAAAATATATGGTGTACTATTTAGTCACTGTCATTTATCTCGTGTAAAAACTTCCCGGGGAACACGCATTGTTCACTGGTCGTCATAGAAATGTGAACATCGCTTAAGACTGTTGGAAAAAATATTATACCGAGAATAAATGGTAATATTCCTCTTTCAAGATAGGATTACTCTCGCTTTTTCTTTCTCCATAATTTGCTATTTTCAGAGTTGGAAAATCACTCATTTATCTATTTCTTACAATAATTCCATTTGTAAGAAAATTCCATTTGATGATCATCTCAGAAAAATACTGTTACCAGAGTAATTGTCTAGTCTTCCAAATAGGACGACTCCCCTTTTTCACATAGTTTTTCTATTTTCTGACTTTAAAAACGTCTACTTTTACTGCTGATGAATATCTCAAAAGATGATAAAGAAAATTCTAAGAGATAAACTATTCTTAAAAATCTCCCTAATTAGAATTTATGAGAAAAAAATGCTGTTCTAAATATTATGAAAGCAATTATGTTACAAATTTTTAAAAACAATTGAAATACTGCTTCTTTTTAATTGTAACGATGAAATCCAAACAAAAACCGTTTCTTATATAAATAAAAAGAGGAAAGGAATTAAACACAATTTGAAGCGTACGCACGATTTTGCTGTGAACTATTTTATTTTTGAGTTGAGGGAATGAACAATTTTATTGAATATGCCTATGGTTAAGAGTTGAAGATAAAACCAAGTGCCAAAGAGAAATTATGTTCCAAAAATAAGGTACCGTTACACTTCAGTAGAAAAAATCCAGGTGTTTGCAGGAAGTGTTCCTTATTCACTACACTCAGTTTCATCCGAGGAAACATTCAATCATCATCTTCATATAACCACCGTTAGTAGCATTGTCGCAAGTCAGAGTTTACCTGTCATAGTCAGGTGGAAGTGGTCACAGGAGATCATTAAAGTCACAATTCGGATGAATGCCTCAAAAGAAGAGATGCAGTAGTACATTCAATCATTAAATAAAAATGGCTGCAGTTGAAAGATGCAAATATATACAAAAAATAAAGATACACAATACAAATACAACAAAAAAACTATATACAATATTTACATGTAAACACAAGAAAATTAAATCTATTCGAATTTTGATATCTACTAAACAGTAAGCACCTGCATAAAGTTTCAATAAGATACTTTTGGAAAGTTGATTTTCATTCTTTTATACGCAAGTAGTTCAGCGGTATTTTCAATTTTTTGTTTGAAAAGGACGTTTCGTTGGTATACTGTTTTCAGAGGCTCAAAAAATAAATTTCGGTTAGAGTTATTGAAAAAAAGTTCCGGCAGTTTAATTTTTATACAGTTTATTTTTTTGAGTGGCTGGTTATCGTTATCATTTACATAATATCCAGGATCCTTTGCTACGATTTCTGTAGGAAGCGATCTATGGAAAGGGACTTGTTTAGGCATGAAACAGATCTTGATGTCTGGCCACCCAGGGATCATAGGCTAGCTGGCCATCTTTAGAAGCTTCGTCTAAAAGTGCCAGAGAGTCAGTATGTCGATAAAAGGATTCAGAAAACGATTGTTGATGTTGGAACACAGTTTTGATTGAGTGTATGGGGTTTCCATAAAGTGAAAGCTTCATCTTTTATGGATTCTGACGCTGATTCATTAGCAGTGAGTGCCATTAAATTCCCGGAGTAGTTCATTGCGCTTGTAAAAGGATTCTTGCTATCAGGAATATCACGAGTCGAAGTGGAGGCATTATTTTTCATTATAAATTCAGCAATTTCATCCATCTGAGTGTCAGAATCTTTGGTATGTCATCCGTATAAAAGAGATTTGCCATAAAAAGATGGAGCAACACGTGAATAACTTAAATCCAATTGTTTAAACGAAATATTTCGAGAAGGTTCCATATGTATGTCATCAACGACCAAATCTCAAAACGTTCATTTTCCCCATTTTAGTTCTTTTAGAGCTGCTGAAGCACAAACAAAACTTCTTTAATCAAATACAAGTCACGCGGAGCTTTGATCAAAACTTGATATTGACTGAACGTTAGTAAGCATCAAAGCAGGTATTTCTTGCTGTATATTGTTAAGCATATAAATTATTTCTTTGTAATAGTTCAAACAATGTTTTCAGCTGAATTTAAGGATTTTATTGTTATAAAATACTAATAAAGTGATATTGTAGTTTTATTGTTGAAAGGCTTTTATTGAACGTCACTTCTTACAGAATGCCTCTGTTGTGAAGTGTCAAAGGTGACGTCATTATCATTTAGCAAAACTCAAAGACGAAAAAATTGAAAATGTTAATTTGATAATTTGAAATTGAAAAATTGATAATATCTTTTTAACCAACGTAAACTCATAGATCAAACGAGCCTCATATAACGTAGGCTGATTACTCTCAGATTCACACTCACACTGATAATGAACACATAAGGCAGACCCAAAACCACTGATAGAGGGAGTAACAAATATTATGAGAAATTAGGTCATAACAGTCTCCAAAGTGTATTTTTATAAACCAACTAATAGATAAATCAGTGGGAATTCTTCCAAAATGAAGAGTAGTCATTGCGGTTCTTTTACTTCATTTAATAAACCTGTCTATGAACACCATTTGTTGCTCAAAACGCATTAAGACGGAGATAGAATCTCTGCCAAAATATCTATAACACAGCATCATCAATTTTGGCAGTGGAATCAATCTAGTCGTTTTTTATTCAACAATAACCCTGTCTCCATAAATTTCTTTTGCCAGACATGACACTAGATGTTTTCTGTATGTAGTTCTGCAGTTTCGCTGAGTACTGTCTGCCCGCGACGAGATCTCTGCCTACCAAATTGTCTAGTTGGTGACGGTTGCTATAGCAACTGGTTATGTTAGGGAAGATCCACTTCGGATAGGAGGAATCGGACGGAAATCTGAGTGTTATTTTATTCTTGGCGCCAGTTTGAGGCGTGTTAATCGTTCGCCTTCTCGGTTTTGCCGCAGTTACACGTTCCTTCCCATTTGGCGCCGATTAGAAATGTATTACCCGTACGGCAATCTGTTTCTATACACTGTAAAAACTGTGGAGTAATGTCACTCCAAATTTGGTGTTGAAAAATCTTAAAAACAGTGTGAACAAACACTTTATTTCAAGTTAACACCAAATCAAGCATTCATATATATTTTAAGTGGTGCAGTTTGCATCAAAGACCAATACTGGAGAATCCTTACCCCATGCTCACACGCACTCGACACCATTCGTGAATTATTTTCATCTGTGGAAACACCAATTTTGGCGTACGTTTGGAAACTCCGATGGCAACGGTAGATTATTTGTAAACAGCCTGTTTTGCTTCGCCGTTCCTTTGGTTGTTATAAGAGGTATGCATGTTTTTTGTCGTGTAATAAAGGTAATTAAGTTTTCATAAGAAAAATATAACCTTATTTATATGTATGTCATTTGTATTTAAGAATTTTATGACATTTAATTTGTATATTGCACATGCTATGCTTCGGAAACTTTCTTTACTAAGCCTAGTTCGAATTCGTCCTCATTAATATTCTCCGAAGTTTGAATTACGAAACAATTTTATTTTTTGAATCGGTGTATGCATCCTTAATTATTTATTGTTATTCTAAATTGTATCACAAAAATTTCGTTTTGAAATACAATATTGTATAATATTCTGAGATTCTGATGAAATACATTCAGAAAAAGCATAAGTTAATTCGCTTTTAATTGGCGAAGAAATATCAGCCTAGGTTACCAATATAATCCTTGAAATTTTAACTTGTAGAACAATATTTCATTTGCCTCAATGCCTGTTTTAAATAAAATGTTAGTAAGTAAAGCAAAATCTGTATTCCTGTGGAATTGTTCAGTATAATATGAAATTCTCCAACAGAAGTAAAAAGTTCTCACCAATTATTTTTTTAAATTTTGTTTCAAGTGGGAAAAAAATTAATATCAATTCTAATAAAAGAGTCTCAATAATCCTGAAGAATTAAATAAAAAAATCGAATTTATTAAATTTACATTACAGAAAAGAAAAACCTAAGAAATGCACGAATGTGAAAACAGAAGAAATATTTTTTTGGCATAATTCTTGGCATGCATTATTTCAGGACATTTTTGTTGCAACCCTTTTTTTCAAACTTTTTATTGAAATTCAAATTTCTATCTTTTTACTCATTAAAGATACAGTTAAAAAGTGTATATATTTGAAAGCACTGGAAAATTTTAGCCTATTTTTATATTTCATTCACTAATATTCGATATTTTGTTTTTCATGGATGTAAATATTTTGCATATTTTTCCCCACCTGAAACAAGCAGACGATAATAAGACAGCTGACCTCTTTTCATTCTTATTTGTTTACTGTTTTAATATAATTCGCACGGTCTTTGAGTCACAATGGAATAGTGTGTTCTTGTGTCAGAATATTTATTTTCACTCTTGCGGTTCAAAGTTTTATTTGGATTATTTGATTTTATTCTTATTTGTTTACTGTTTTAATATAATTCGCACAGTCTTTGAGTTACAACGGAATAGTGTGTTCTTGTGTGAGAATATTTATTTTCACTCTTGCGGTACAAAGTTTTATTTGGATTATTTTATTCTTATTTGTTTACTGTTTTAATATAATTCGCACAGTCTTTGAGTTACAACGGAATAGTTTGTTCTTGTGTGAGAATATTTATTTTCACTCTTGCGGTTCAAAGTTTTATTTGGATTATTTTATTTTATTCTTATTTGTTTACTGTTTTAATATAATTCGCACAGTCTTTGAGTTACAACGGAATAGTTTGTTCTTGTGTGAGAATATTTATGTTCACTCTTGCGGTTCAAAGTTTTATTTGGATTATTTTATTTTATTCTTATTTGTTTACTGTTTTAATATAATGCGCACAGTCTTTGAGTTATAACGGAATAGTGTGTTCTTGTGTGAGAATATTTATTTTCACTCTTGCAGTTCAAAGTTTCATTTGAGTTATTTTTAAATAATTTTTTGCTGATTTCAGTTTAGAATTTGTCGGAGGTACTGAATCTTACGGACTGATTTTTTTTAGATTTAGGGGTCTATTCTGGTACCCCCGGTTGGGTTGGGAGTTGGGTTGGGTTCCGTTGTTAACCCAACCCAACCGGGGATACCAGAATAGTCCCCTTAATGTTACTTAGATTTAGTGTTACTGAACTCCAAAAATGGTGGCAACTACTTTACACCAAAAGTAGTGTGAAGGAACATTCCTGGTTTTGGATTACACCAAGAATTATCTTTGGTGTTTCACTACACTAAGAATAATTGTTGGTGTTTTACCTCACCACCTTTGGTGTAAAGTAGTTGCCACCAATTTTAGTGTTGTGTTACACTTTTTTTTTACAGTGTAGCGACCGCCACCATCCAGACAACTTGGTAGGAAGAGAACTCGTCGGTATCAAATTTTGTTTCATCAAACTACGAGGCACATTATGCCTTTTCCTTGAATAGCAACTACTTTCCAGGGATTTATTCAATAGCCTCTTTTTTAAATTTTTTATGAACGTGTTTCCATAAATGCATAAATACATTATATGCGATTGGGTACATGGGGCTACAAATTGCTTCCTGTAATTCCATTTATAAGATGACTAAAATAGATGACCATCCCAGAAAATCAAGTGCGCATTGCTCCCCGAAATGATTGAGTGGCGATAAGCATTCTCCTTAATTCCCGTTGATGAATAACGTGTTAATGATGCATACCATCATTCCGATGAGCGTAGTTACCTCTCCCAGTTATGTGTTCCCCGTATATGTTACTTACTGGATAATCCGATGTCCTCCGAATCATAATTGCGAGATCTACGACCATTACATTAAGGATTACGAAGGCAGGTCTGGTATGCGGGATCTAAGACTATTACTCCTCATATACGTCAGAATAATGGTATTACTCGGACGTCGAAGGCTAGGATTAAAGTGAATTTGATATTGAGAAATAGTTAACTAGGTCAAGCTCGTCTGCTTACTTCCGCCGACTAATTCCCAGTCTTGTAACGAAATTGAGTTACCTAACTAAAGGTTGTTAGTACCTTATTTCTCCTTATTAGTACCTTATTTCTCGATAAAAACGTCGTCGTTTAAGCAAACTAATTTTATTACGTAAGTCTATACAATCCGTTAAGAAATTATAAGACTTAGTTTATAGTTTAGTTATGTTAACGTCCCGTTTTGAAGCAACACAAGGACTATTTTGGGACGGACTTCGACTTAGAAGAAAGCACTTATTAGCACTTGTATCACTATAAGACCGTCATCGTTTAAGCAAACTAATTTTATTATGTAAGCCTATACAATCCGTTAAGAAATTATAAGACCACTTTAATTTTGGAAATTATGAAATAAAGTTTCTAATTATAATTTTAAAACATGAAATATGATATTACACCATATTTATTTTAATTTATGTTTCTATAATTTTAAAGAATGCAAGAATTGATCAAGTTAACAAAATAAATGAAAAATACACTGTTAACAAATTAGAATACCTTGTCTAAACCTGTGACAACTGTAACTTCTAGACCTACGTCGAGGTTAAGTTAACTTTACAGCATTGATAGAGACAAGATTTATTAATATAATCGCTGAGGTAATCAGTACATAGAACCATTGATACTCAAGTGCTTCATATTATCTAGTACGATATTAAACTACTCGGCTTCTCATCATAATGCCTGTATTCAACATGTATCAGAAGTATACCACTGTGAGAAACTACTTAGCTGGTGACTCAGTAAAAGAAAGACTACTCGACAACCAAATAACAAATTTAATGAAACCTAAGTCAAATCATAAGATCATTAAACATGCTAGCTATGAAATGATACAAAAAGAAGAAGAGAATGAACAGTAGCAATCAGTCCTTAAATACTGCAACAGGCTCGTCGCTATTGGTCGATGGGCGACATCACAAAGAGGGCGGATCCGATTTGCATGTAATTACAATTCAGGATATTGCCAGATGCCGCGATGATGCCACACAACCTAAAAAACTTCAAGACTTCAATACATCATTAGCAGAAAATTACATAGTTTCCATCGATTTCCATACTAGTATTTTTTCCAATGTTTTTCTATAGATTTTCCGCACCAGAATTGATTCGTTAAGAACAAAGTGGACCATAACACAATTTTCGCCATACTGAGCTTGACATCATATTGAAATGAAAAACATGTTTTCTTTCAAAATCAAACTGGATAAAGAGTTTTAGCTACACTTTAAAAAATAGCAGAAATTATCAAACGGTTCACTTTTTATGTTTATAAAATACAAAATTGCAGAAATTGTTTATCAAAATAACCGAAATATTCTAATGGTTCACTTTTCAGATTTGTAATACATGATACCTATCACAGTTCAGCAAAAGCTGTGGTTTAGTCAACTCCGGTTCTCAAAGCCTCAATTGTCATAAATTGCAAGTCATAACTTGCTCAAATGTCAAGCATTAATTTCATCTGGGATAATTCTGGGGAAAACCGTTCTTTAGCTGTAATGTCGGGAGTATGAAACGGGAAATATTTTATAGATTAAAATCTGAGTATAACAAATCATATTTCAAGTTTCATAGTGTCTTTAAAATGCAAACTTTCTAAGTTCAGGTTGTTATTTTTCTTGATAAATTACTACGAGGATGGATCCAAAAAAAGTTTGCAAAGGTAATAAAAAATTATTTATTTACATTAAACAGAAAATACAAAGGGAATTAAGAGACATACTTGCCGATAACTTTTCCACATAATCACCAATTCTATTTAGGCATTCATCTAAACGCTTGACCAACTTGTTTAACCTGGCTTGGCAGAAATCACGTCGTGTCCATTGAGCCAGTTCTCGACAGCCGTTTTCACATCACTCTCTGAAGAGAACCATGTTCCAGATAAGTGTTTGGAACCCAGATTCCAACCAGAACAACCCAGATCTGGGCTGTAGGGGGGCTCCATACTTCCCACTTGAACTTTTGCAGCAATTCTTGAGTTTTGAGAGCAGTATGAGTACTGTCATGCAGAAGGATGACACCATCACTCAACATGGCAGGGCGTTTGCGTCGGATAACTTGACGATGACCCAATGATTATTTCCTTTTTCCGGAATTGAAGGAACACTTATCTGAAACAATGTTCTCTTCAGAGCGTGATGTGAAAACAGTTGTTGAGAACTGGATCAATGGATAGGACGTGATTTCTGCCATGCCGATGTAATGTCAGACTCAGAAATAGCCAAATTTTGTATCAAAAATAAATTTATTTGCTATTAACAAAAAGAAATTGTTTCATCGTACAAGAAATTTGAAGAACTAACTTTCAAGCTTCTTAAAATAAACATTCACACACATTTTCATTACGTGCAGTCTGTGCCTCGAGAAATATACATCAAAACACTGGTAAAGCCGTCTTGGCTCACAATTTGTTTATAAGACTGAAACTTAAAACCATTTCGTTACACCGGGTTAAACAAGTTGGACCTGCGTTCAGATAAATGCCTAAATAGACGATGATTATGTGGAAAAGTGATCAGCAAGTATGAAACTTAATTCCCTTTTGTATTTTCTGTTTAATGTTAATAAATAATTTTTTATTACCTTTGTAAACTCTTTTGGATCCATCCTCGTAACTATCGATATCTTTATTCTATCCATTTACATTAAAGTTTCATATTTTTTATTAAAGTTGTAGCAATTGTGACAGAATATTCCGTACAGTGATTTTCAATCTAAACAGTTTCTAATTTCTCGCTTAGTTTCAAGCAAAATCTTTACTAGTATTTGGAGGATTCAGAGTAGAAGTGAATCAAGTCCAAATTTTGCCTATTTTGCACTAATATGTCATGGCAGTGTAAAAATGTTATATTTTCTGCGTAATAATGATTTAAGTCTAAAGTTTAATTTATATCCACCAGCCAGCAAGAACAATTAGATGTCCACTGTTATTTTAAATGCAGCTAATGAGCTTTGAGATTATTTATAAGAAATGAATCTCATAGTCTCTATTCACTTTAACCGTAAACTCATTGATTCCAGCACTATTCTAGACATTCTTCCGTATCAATATATGACTAGAAAATAAAATATATTTTATAAATTCATTCAGTCTAGCCATATAAAAAGTAGCGTTTCAAATATTTTAGTAACTTTAAAATCTCATTTCTGTAATTTTAAGTTGTTAGCATTACTTTTTGTACAGTTTACAGCATCAGTATCCTTCTCATTTCACCAATTTACTTCACATTGTCACTTAACATTGACTTGAAATTTCATATTGTCACTGAAATTGCAGACTTTATGGATGAATATTCTCAAGGGGTTTCAATCTAGTCAATTTAAACTTAATTTGTTACCAAATTTATCCAACTATTACATCAACAAACATATTCCAGCACTATTCAATAAATTCCTCCGTACCAGCATCTAACTAGAAGATGATATAAACATATTTCATCTATATTTCATAACATTCTAGCTATAAACATTCACCATAATTCATAGCATTCTAGCTAGATAAAAAGACGGATTGAAAATCTTTCAGTAACTTTAAAACCCCATTTATGTCAATTTTAAGTCGTTAATATTACTTCCTGTACAATTTTCTCTATCAGTATCTGCCCATTTACTTAAAAGTTTCAGATTACTATTACGATTCAAGATTCCTTACAAAAGATTTCCAATCTAGACATCCCTTGTTGGAGGAGATTGCTTAGTTTCCATCGACTTCCACGCTAGCATTCACTCTCTTTTTGTCCCTTATTTTGCATCTACTTTTCCAAAATAATCCGATTACCCGGCCACTTACGCCAACGTTGTAAACCTCGTCTTCAGAAAAATAAAAAGAAGCACTGATTATTTTACAAAATTGATTATAGCCTCCCTCTTTCGACCGGGGCGGGCAATCTTTTCCATATTAATCGAATTTGATACGGGCCCAGAAGGAACTTCCCGGGGAAAAAATGGTAGGACGGATGGAAGGTAAATTAGTAGACACTTTGTTAAGGTTCCATTAGAGCGTGTGCGAAGGCCTAGAAGATGCTGAAAACGCCCGTAATGAAATCAAATCACTTGTAATGGGCGGCCTGTTAGGGGAAATGGGTCGCTGATAGGTTCTAAGTGCCCCGCTAACAGCACACCCTCCTCCGCTTTACCCCGCTTTTTTGTTGGAGTGGAAAAACGGGTTCGACTATCGCCAAAGGCTAGGAGACAAAGATCGAAAATTGCAAGGGCTGAAAAAACACGCATGAAAGGAAGCGGGTATTAGATTTTCTATTTTCTTTTTCTCAGTTTCCTAGAATTGGTGCTGAAAAAGTGGATGGAACAGGGTTTCTTAAACTTTTTATCAAGACTCCATTTTTGTAGCAAAAATATTCAGTGACCCCTTTTATGAACAAGAATGTTTTGGCATAGTTTAAGTCTCGGTTTCGGAACGAGGGAGAGGGTTCGAACTCAATTCCGGAGGAGTAGGACTTTCGCCAAAGGCTAGGAGACAAAGATCGAAACTTTCCAGGGCCGTAAAAACACGCATGAAGGGAAACAGGTATTAGACTTTCAATTTTCTTTACTTCAGTTTCCAAGAATTGGTGCTGAAAAAGTGGATGGTCCTTTAGAACAGGGTTTCTTAAACTTCTTCTACCAAGCTAGGAGACAAGGACCGAAAATTGGAAGGGCTGAGAAAACGCGTATGAAGAGAAGCGGGTATTAGATTCTCAATTTTCCTTGCTTCATTTTCCAAGAATTGGGTCTAAAAAAAATGGAATGGAGTTTTAGACTGGGGTTCCTTAAACTTCTGCAGTTTGGTTTGTTTGCAAACGTATTCAGAGACAGCCCTATATACATGGACGCTTTGGCACAGTTGAAGTCTCGGCTTCAGAAAGGAGAGGGCTAGAGTTCGTAACCCAATTCAGGAGAAAAACGAGTACAATTTTCACCAAAGGTTAGGAGACAAGGGTCGAAAATGACCAGGGCTGAAAACACGCGCATGAAGAGAAGTGGGTATTCGGTTTTCAATTTTCATCACTTCAGCTTCCATGAGCTGGTGCTGAAAAAGTAGGTGATGTTTTAGAACAAGGTTTCTGAAACTTCTTTCGCCCACTACCTCATTTTGGCTTCAAAAATACTGTGTCCCTCGATGAGCAGGAACACCTTTGCCTGTTTGCAGTTCCAACTTCGGAAAGGAGAGGGCACGGATTCGAAACTCGATTACGTAGAACAAAGTGAGTACGGCATTTAACAAGGATCGAAAATTTACAGAGCTGAAAAAACGCACATAAATGTAAGCTGGTATTAGATTTTTAATTTTCTTGTCTTCACTTTCCAAGATTTGGTGCTGAAAATGTGAATGATGTTTTAGATCAAGGTTTCCCACGTACGATCCCGGTTTGTCAGATAAAGGTATTCTGCGATCCTCGTTCATGAAGAGCCACTGTGGCTTGGTGACAGTGTCTCTGATTTGGAACGGGAAGAAGGGCGCAAGTTCGAAAGCCGATTCCACCAAAATATCCGCAGGGTGCAAGGACCTAGTTCGAGTTAAATATGTCATAATTCAAACATTTGAAGAAGGGGTGGAGGCTCAAATGTCGTCGTCATCATCTGACCATTATTCAAGATTGTCAGGTCCGTCCCAAAATATGTCGTAGTATATACACACACACCAGGGATGATTGGGGGTTCGACGGAGCGCGTGGACTCAGGGTCCATAATCTCCGGGACTGACAGTTATTTACCAGTGGGCCTATCTAGAAAAAACTAATATATACATTAATAGGATCGTAGTATATGGAGATATGCTTCCCGTTAAATCCGTCATGATTCAAACGTTTGAAGAGAAGAATTCCTTCTCGGTTGTCGTTCTCGTCATCTGACTATAATTTCAAATTTCGAGGTATGTTCCCAAATAATCCTAATTTCAAAAATGGGACGTCGATTCAACTGACTATTGGACCAGTGTTTCCCAACCTTTTGTGTGACATGTCCCCTATGTAATATATACATAATTTTTAATATTCAAAAATTGAAATGTTCATTGAATAAATATGATAGGTTTTAAGAAGAAATCACTAGGAAATTATTGAGAAACACAGTAAGTAAATTCTCAAAACATACAATGGAGAACTGAAATTCAAGTTCAAAATAACTTTAAATGAAGATTTTCCTATATCATTATTTATTATTTAAATTTAGTGAGATCCTTGCACTTGATGCTTACTGCAAAGAGATTTTATGTTAGGTTCCAATTTACTTAGCTTCAGTCCCCCATTGTGTTATATCCAACCGATTTCTTTTTTCTTTTTTTTTTCATTTTCGGCTTGCCCCCCTTCCCCATCCCCGCCTTAACAACAAAATTGCCCTTCCTGCGGGGCATGGGCCTCACGTTGCGAAACACTATTAGACCCATCTTATAAGCAAATAGTTCTTTTGAGTGTCCAAATGTTTAATTAAAAGCAAAATAAAGAAAGTAAATAAAATTAATGCCAAATAAAATTTATTTAGTTTGTAATATTTTAATAAAAGCTACAAATTATTATGATTTCTCAATTATTTTTATCATACTAATTCTACAAGATCTAACCAAAATACTCTCTGTTAGCATTAAAGCGACCTTAAAATTCATATACGTGTCCCCAATGTATGTCGGCATCCATTGTATAATAAAATCTATTTTAGAAGTGCACATAAATGAAATAAAATCCACACAGATGAAATAAATTCCACCGAAATTATATAAAATAACATAAAATATGGATAATTTTCATAAAACAAAGTGGGAAAATCTACGATGATACTTTACAAAGCAGGAACATAAATTGAAGTTCTATATCAAAAAGAAAATGTGAATGAAGAAAGATGATGTGAAAATATAATGTAAAAGATGAACCTGAATTAAACTTTAAAAAATTATTAGATTAAAAATCTTAAAAAATATTATTTACTATTACCATTTTTATTGCATAACTATCTGCCTTCGGCTACCAGCTTATTCGCGGGAATATGATTTCAACTGAATCTTGCGTCATTTTATATTCATGGTTCTTTTAAAAACGTAATTTTATGAACTTCTGATTGCGGTAGAAATTTAACTCATGTTCTGTTAGTGACCTTCGACCTCTTCTGTTCATTGTCTACATAAATGTTCCTAATGGAGTCGTATAACTGATCATGTCGCGTAACCTCTAATTCCATGTTGTCGGCACTATCTTCACTTTCTTATTCCTCTTGTAAAATATGCATTGATTTCAACATTAAATTGACACGACACATTTTATGGCCAGCGACTTGTTAGCTGGATTAATACATGTCGGGAAAAGAATGAAAACATAGCAATTAGAACCATTCAGCTCACTGAGTATATTTCTTAATGTAAGCAAAGCAATATTTCGGAGAGCTTGGTTTACAGATTTCACAAAAATTTGATGAAGCAAAATATAAATACAAAATGTATTAGGATATTATCTCAGATTACATCAATGACAGATAAATATGAAAATTAAATATTTGTTTAAACAATGAAAATGGTTTGAGTTGCGTTGCAACAATAAAAAGTATTGTTGTAAATTACGGCAAAAAATATTTTTTAAAAATATTAAAATTCGAGAAAAAGTTGTACGGCAACTTAATTGATATCATTGGAACGGTAATTTTTGCACTTTAAGATGGTGTAAAAATGATGTTTGTGCCGTAATATTATTAAGGAAAAACGCCAAAATTTCACTTAATTTTTAATTAAAATTGCAGAAAAAAAGGGCTCCGAGGTGCACATTCCCACCCTCCAAAGTATGTTTGTGCCAAATTTCGTAGCTGTAGGTCTAGTGGTCTGACCTGTAGAGCGCCAACACACACACATTCTCCTTTATTATTAGTAGATTACTTCGAAACTGATTACGAAATTAAAACCTAATGTAAAGTAAATAACTAATCAAAAAAGAAAAAGTAATAAATTTTGACTTTGATAATGCAAGATCATTCTATTAAAAATTTTGATAGAGCAATGGAAAAGATTTGAATTCTATTATAATGATAGAAAATAAAGCACAAATTTTGTTTAAAAGCAAATTTAGAAGAAAAAAATGGTACAGCAATTAGGTTAACATTATATGAAAGATAATTTTTAGTTTAAAAGATGGTCTAAAATATTTTTGCGTAATTTTTCCTCCTTTACACTGTTTTTATAATTAAGAAATAATTCATTGAAGTTAGAAAAATCATTCTAGATTGTGTTATATCATCGTTCTTTATTAATTTATCTACTCCACACTTCACGTCATTCTTATGCATTTCGAACAGACATACATAGTATACATACATCTTTTACTGTTATAACAGCTTCGTTTAGTTAAATTACGTCATAGTATGAAGTTACACGAGGACTATTTCGGGACGAACTTTTTCATGATTTTAAAACCAGGGCCAAAGCCCACCGTCAGGGCAAATTATTTTGTTCCCGTTCACGCAACTGTCTATTCAACTAGTAGATAAATAAAGATCTGGCGAAAATTTTAGAGGGTCAAAATTACGCCCGTCCCCTTGTACAGCAAGTCATGCCCCCTTTAACGGGGAGGCTGTGACCCCCGTCGAGCGGGCTCTAACGCCACTCCTGTTTTAAACATGGTCGGATAATCTCAGAGTTCAGATTAGTTTAGTAGAATAGAGACTTGAACTTGTGCATTCCTGTCCCGAAACCAAGACTTTGAAATTCGTCTACCATGTCTACTATTATTAGAAATTAGTCAGTTATTGTTTCTAGATAATATTAACGCACAAAATCTTTTTTTCTTTTTAATCATATTATTTTTCAAATACGAATAGAACAGAAATTTCAAATATGAAATAGATTTGTTTTAATTTAATGAAACCAAATAATGATTTCTTTGTTTCTAAAACACAAACAGGTTAAAAGGCCACTTTTTTATTTTCTACCATAATTCTAAAATACTTATCTGTCATGTTTTCCTTTTCTTTTAATAAAAAGAAGAATAAGTGATATTTTTTGTTTATAGTCAAATTGTATAGTCTAAATTTCTTATATCTGTAATTTTTAACTTTTTATTGAAGAACGTACTAAAAAATGATTATCCTAAAGTGTTTGAAAAGTACTGAAAATTCCGAATTTTACTCAGAAAACCTTGCTTGGCCAACAACTCACTTGGCAAAATTCACTTTATTGGTCTAATTGGCATTATTCAATAATAAAAAACAGTGAACATTTATGCAGTTCATCGAAATAAAGAAGATCAAATTTACTGCACAATGCACGGTCCTGGTCCCTTTCTGGGAATCTTCGGAACCCTTTTTGCATAGATCTCACCCCGCAGCTACGCTTTTTACAGTAAGTGAGACTGAGTTTTAAAGTAAAGCACGTGCCCAAGGCAAGAGTTCGAAACGGAACCCCTTTTAAGAGCGAAATTCCTTTCTATCGTTTGGTTGAAAAGAATTAGCTTTAACCGTAACTGCTTTTAAGCCGTTACCAAACGAAATACCAATTTGATTTAGCTCGTGGTTATGAAGATAATGCATATAGTACAAAATCATAGAAAGGAAGTTTCGGTGATTTAAACTTTTACGGGATTTTATAGCATTCGTCTATAGAAAACGGTTCATCATTGATGTCATTATAATGTTATATAATTGAAACTGAACCTCTTTGTTGAAAGGTAAAACTATAATTTGATAAAATTTTTCTCTTATGATGGGATTATTAGTTTCATATAATGATTCATTTTTAAATCGTTATGGTGCGCCATGGATTTTTTACTGGATTTTTTCATTTGATTTTTTTCTAATGCTCGAATTAATTTGTTTTTTTTTCCTCAGTAGCTATTCTTTTTACAAGATTTTTTCTATCTATTTGTTTTCATTTATTTTATTATTGAAAATTAGTCAGAAATGCCTCAAAAGTTCAGCCTTAAAAATACAAATACAAAATAAACCTTATGCCAAAGCGATTCAAAGTTACTGTTTTTAAAAGTACTGTAGCGAAAATTAAATACAAATTATATAATAACCAGCTTAACAGCATTCTAACTTAAAATATGATTTTCAGTTGAAATGCTGATATTGTTAAATTGAATACTAAATTTCATGTAACTTAAAAAAATGAGGTAGAATGTTTCTCTGTCAATACGTAAGCAATTGCACTTACATTCCTTTTTTGAACAACAATCCTTTTTTTTTTCAAATAATTAGCAGATCTTTTCACTTCTACTCCAAAAAATTGGTGAACCACGGCTCTAACCAAACATTTGTCACCTCCTATTATCTCTCGTATATATTATTCAGAAATTACCTCGAAAAGGGCATTTATTGTCCTAATATCAGTTTTTGCTTTCTTTTGTTTTAGCACGAATTTTACGAAAGCAAGAAGAAAAGGCTGCATTCATATCAAAAAATATAGCATGATAAACCATCAAAATGAAAACATTATACAGGGTGTAACTACTGTCTGTCCGCGACGATATCTCTGCCCGCCAAATTGCCTGGTTGGTGGCGGTCACTATAGCAACTGGTTATGTTAGGAAGATCCATTTCAAATAGGTGGAATCCTACGGAAGTCTTGGTTTTATTTTATTTTGGCACCGGTTTGCAGCGGGAAAAGAGTAGTTGATCATTCGTCTTCTCGGTTTTGGCGCAGTTGCACTTTCTTTCTCATGGGGCGCTAAGTGCGCTAATGTAACAAACTTGAGTGAACTTCTACTGATGGAAGGAAATGGATTCCACGTACGATAATATGTTTCGATAGCGACCGCCACTATTCAGATATCTTGATGGGAAGAGATTTCGTCTCAGACACACAGTAAACAGATGGGTGAACAGGTCCTACTTAAGGATTGATAGAACTCGTCAAAACAAACAGCTTTTACAATACAATGTGGAGTCGAAAAGTAGACGGCAAGCCACGAAAAGGCGCTTCCTCTGTATTAATCACAACCAATTAATTGGTTTTTATCTTTAACCAGAACAACTAGAGGGACAAAAATACCTCACCTTCCTTCAGCAGGTGGTGCTTGATTTACCACCAAATGGATTTTCTCTAGAGACAGCTAAAAAGCGTCATTTACGAGACGCCCATCGATTCACCAGAAGAGCTTATCACCAGAATTAGCGTCCTGTTGCAGACGTTCGTGAAATACCAGGGATCTTCGAACGTGTAAGCGATTTACTTCGTCACCGATGTATTGCAGCTAGTTGTCGCTCATTTAATATTTTTTGTAATTTTTTTATGATAAAGATTCTTTGTCCTTTATTATTCCTCGTTACTCCATTTACACCATGCAGGCGCCCTCTCGCGCTTCGCCACTTACTTTCCGACCCCACATTGCATACGTAAAAGTTGTTTGTTTTGGTGAATTTTATCGCCCCTCAAAGTTATAAGCATGAGTTTAAAATCCAAGTGGTTGGGGAATTAAATTCGTAATTAACTAGGGGAAAGCTGGAAATTGTTTTAATCACTTTATTTTAGATCTGGAATGAAAATGCCAAGTTCTCCTGAGTACAGTTTTGTGGTCAAAAAATAGGTTTTTCTTAATTAACTTAGCGATATCTCAGAAACAACTTTTGATATCAAAAACATTGCTGTACAAATTTTGTAGAGCATGAAGTTCTGAACAAAATGAATGCTTATACTTATTAAATTCATTTAAAATTAAGCTCACAAGTCTGTTTCAAAGTTTTGCCTTAATCGCTAATCAAGTGCCTGAAGAGAGAACGGACAAAAGTTTGAAAGGGAGGACTTTGCCAGTGGCAGAAGGATGATGAAAAACAATTATATTAATTTTAGAACTAATTATTTAACATATCTGAAATGTTATTAAACATATTAAAATATTTTCTACCATTTAAAATTCTTTTGATATTAAAGTGCTCCAACTACAAATCTGTACTTAGAGGCTGAAGCTCACCTAGCAGGAGGGGAAAACTTAGTATGTTTATTCAAGGCCTAAACTGAAAGGATTAAAGCAATTTCCAGCTTTCCCCTTTTTAATTCAGAATTCGGCTTTTTTTCTCCCAACCACTTGATCTATAATCACACCCTATACAATTTTTTTCATAAAAAATGAGAAATAAAATACCAGGGTTGGAAATTTAATAGTGGTAACTATATAATTACAGAGCCTATTCAACGTTCGTACTAGCTTAAAACGTTTATAGCCTTTCGACGCAGTCTCCAGCGTTGTATTTAACGTTGTAATGTCTTGGCCTAGTGTGACCAAATAATTTCAAGCTTAGGTTGGCCTAAGTACTTTATTTAATACAGCAATAATTAAGAGACACTTCTCGCAGAGAAGTCTTGATTAAATATGATTATTTACAAAGGAATCAACAAAATCATAGTTCTAAAACGTCAAAGTTCCATGAGCAATTAGTCCATGAAGACTAGTAATCATCGGATGGATAATTTCCACCTATCAACGTGATACCAAACCACGACTACCAGGAGTGCTCGCAAGTTGCTGAGCCGAGCGTTCGGGGAATGCCGATTCCTCGGGGTTGCTTACCAAAGTCCGAATTCAGTCGGGACTTCCAGTCCGAGCTGATCAATATCATACAGCTCTCTTCGGTACTCCGGAGCCTGAAAAACAGTTCGAGACTCCTAATCCATTTCTCCCCCTCGTCTCTCCTCGAACATCAGTTTTTATTCACTCCTTCAGGGAGTGGAGATCCGCCTATCTTTTCCTTCACTGGATAATGGTACTCTGGTTGACCAACAGCTCCCTTCCTAGTGGTCAACCCCGATTATGGGAAGGTTCTTGAGTTTTCGCCACCACCGGCCTATTCAGGAATGACACCAAAGGGTACCGCTGATGTGTTCGCTGACAGTGATGGATTCCTCGGTATTGTGGCGGCCCTCTGTGTGAAGTTCTTTCTCTTTCGCCCGTCTCGTTAGAGATGTCCAGGTGCAACTCTCCTGCTGTTTACCGCCAATATGAAAAGGGACGGCACTCTTTTTCTCATGGGAACGTTGCTCGCGGGAAGGAAACCTTACAACGCGTTTCCAGTGATGTGGAAATCGTAGATACCTGAAGCAGCACCAGTCCTATTGATAGTTCAGATGGAGCTGTCTATTGCTTTAACAAAATCTGGAACATCTCGGGAGAAACCCATAACTGATTTTTGCTCACTTGGGTTGAGAATATTTCTCTACCTGGATTTATCCCCTCTGATTATGGCTTGCTTCTTTTCGCTCTGAGTTTCAATATCCGACCATCTGTATCAGTTATTTTTGTCTTTCATCCACTGATCTGCTTTGAAACACCGTATTGCCATCTTTTTGTCTGCTGTAATAGCGGTGTGCCTTGCACGAATAAAGCTAAGTAATTCCCACAGGTCAGCCTTTCGTAGCACGTACGCATCAAAACTGTACTCAATTTCTTGACAAGCGTCGCTGGATTACATGCCGTGACAGTTTGCCATGTTGAAATTACTTCACCTTGTTCACGTAGTTAAAAAAAAAACTTTTTAAGTGTACTTTATGAATATGTAATAATAATTATCTCCGTGTTCTCTTTAATCAAAAGCAATGAATCAAGGAAACCCCGAGTATAATTTATGGAGACACATGGAATTTATGGATTTTTATCCAAGACCTAAATTTTTCAAATTTCTTTGTCATAAATAAGGCATAAGGTAGAGAATTTTTTACCTGATCAGTATCTAGTTTTTAGTATTTTTTGCTGCTTGAGCAAAACAAAAAAAAAACTGATTTTCTGTCATGCAAAGTTATTCAAATTTGCATTCGGATACGAATTTCTAACAAAATCTAAAAAATATTTTTTTGTAATAGTATACCCCCCCCCCCACACACACATGCACACACTTCAGTAGGCAGAGTTGAGTTGTCCCCCCTCCTGCTAAATTGAGTTGTTTCCCCTCCTGCTTTCGAGTTGAGTTTAGTTGTTTTCGATGCCGCTTTCGAGTTGAGTTGTTTAATGCTGTGGGGATCATTCGAACTGAAATGAAACTACGGATTCAGAGGAAGGGAAGGGAAGAGGAGATGATGCCGTCATTGGTTGGAAATTTAGCGTTTCTATGAGGCAACAGGTCACTGCGGTATGTCAGAACGTGTTGCTTAGTTTTTAAACCTAACCAAATATATATACTTATTTTATTACGTTACATTTTAACATCTTCTACAGATTATTAAACGAAATCATATTTCGTTTTAATACATAGTTTAATTTGAATTAAATGAGTTCTATATGAATATTCTTAGTGCTGTAATTCGTTTTTATTCAAGTGTACAAAAAACACGTGTTAGTAACACATGTTTCTACATGTTTATAAATTAATGTTATGTCTAATGTTTAAGTGTTTTTTAACATTTATATAGTTTAACAATTTCTAAGTTGTTTCTACTTCCCTATTTATTTCTACAAAATAATAATTTTTTTATCTTAATTAGATGATTTTTAAGACAGTGGTGACGATAATGATGTAAGTATTTATAATTACATTTTGTAGCTCAGTGTAACACTTTATTAATATTTTTACAATATTTTTTTGTAATTCAAGGTTTTGAGTGAAGCGTCACAACTTTTTTGAAACAATTCACTGCCATTACACTATCAAGTAGGATCTGAATTTGAAGTAAATATCTTTTGAATTTCTTTAATGACAAGAAAATCAAAATTGTATTTGGTTTCAAAGCGTTACATTTATATAATTATTTAATTTTTTTTAGAATCGACCTGGACCTTCATCGGGTGGAGGAGCTTTGGTTGAAGGTTATGTTCCCGAAAACGTATGCACACTAAAATATATAATTTCAAATCTATAATGGAAATTTCTGCATGATACATGTTTTTGTTTAAACTGTTTTGCATCGATTTGTTTGCACTTATAAAATGCTGTCATTATCAATGAAAGAAACGGGAGGATCAATCAAAGATACAACTCAGAGGAAGTTACATTTCAGGCGCGTATTGATACCGACCAGATTCCTCCTAAACTGCGAGTAACACCTCTCCTTGCAGCAGTAAAAGCCGTGCGACAACTGATTACAATTCTTATTGAGCACTGCGCTCGAAACCTACGCCCAATAGATCTCACTCGCTTCTGCTTCGACGTCATTGGATTGCTCAGGCGTGTGTCGACTACTTTGGTGACGGTGTCTTCACTGTCAGTAGAGAGAGTAGTTGGTGCCATTATGATAGTTTTGAAATCGTATAAACATCTGAAGCTCGAGCATGGCTTTACGGTAGATGTAATAATCAACCACAGATATGTAGGAGGAGGTCATACTAAGGTACTCGATATTGATAGATTAGAAAGAAGTCTATTTTATCTATTGAACCTGATGAAGAAGGAATATGCTGTGGCAATACTTCTACGCCTTAGCACATTTAAAAAATGATCAACCGGCAATAAATGCTATGAAAGACAAAACACGCCCTTCTCTTTTTTAAATAGGGCTAGAGCTTTGCATAAGGGTTGGTGTGCCTTTGGGACCATCCACGTACAAAGAGATCGCTGTTGTTGAAGAGTTTCTGGATGTACAAGTTGCTGTCATTTCGGATGATTCTCTAAATAAGGTAAACTTTTTTTATTTCATTTTCTTATAAAAATGTATTTATTTTTCTGTTGTGATTGGATTTATCTATGATAATACTTGTTTTTGCAGGTATCTTATAGAGATCACAGAGGGTTAATCTATATTTGCATAAAGGACATTTTTATGTCATAAAATATCTCAAGAGTTTCTTTAGCTCAAAATTTTATTGTGAACCGTGAGACATAGCCTATTTCAAAATAGAAGAACATTATTGTGAAAATGCCTGCCATGTGTGTTTAATGTCTGGTTGCATGCCGGGGGGGGGCGGGAAGATGTCATGACTGTGATAGACTCTGTCAGTCGGAAGAATGCTTCGCCAGCTATAAATCAACTCCAGGAAACCGACAACTATCATTATGCGACAAGGTAAACCTTTCTCATTTTTTATAGATCACATGTGCATAACTATTATAACATAAGAAGACAATTTAAATATATTTTTTTCTTCAGATGTATCATTGTAGAAAATGCGAGAAAATGATTCTGCGCAGGACTTGTCCAAAGGAAACTCATCAGTGCGGTTCAACCAAATGTCCTTCCTGCAAGCAATATTGTGGAAATTCCAGAACACCGATGTTTCCTGAAGACTATTGCGTCTAAAAAGCACTCCGACCTCCGCATTTTCTTCTATTTCGAGACGGACCAGTCAACAGGAATTCACCAAGTTAATTTTGCAGTCGTTCAATACTGCAGCGGGGAGGAATTTGTTTTGAAAGGTTATAAAGCCTGTCATGATTTCTGTTCCTGGTTGTTTTCGACCTCACACAAGAACTTCACGGCCGTAGCTCACAATATGAAGGAGAAAAAAAATTAAACTTTTTAGTATTGTATTGCTCTGATTTTTTAAAAAATTATGTTTGCCCTTTACTTAAATATGTTATTTTTCTTCTTTAGCTTTGATGGACAGTTTATCATGGCATGGTTGTCACAACAAGGCATAGCCCCTGATGTAATTCCAACTGGTTCAAAGCTAGTGGTAATCGCCCATAAGGCGTTACGTGTAAAAGTCATTGACTCATTTAGTTTTTTATCGATGGGTTTGTAAAGCTTCCTGGTTGTTTCTTCCTGTGTACTTTCCACATCTTATCAACAGTAGAGAAAATCAAGAATATGTGGGTCCCTTTCCAGACCTCAAGTGTTTTAGTCCCAATGAAATGCCTTCTAAATCAAGGGAGGATTTCTTCAAATGGTACAAGACTCAGGAAGGGGGTACGTTTGACTTCCAGGCTGAGGTGCTTTCATATTGTCGGTATGTATTTCATTAATATTTTTCTTTGCCTTGAATGTTTATTTATTATTTTTACCATCCATGAGTACATTTCTTAATTCTTCTTCACAGATCGGATGTGGATATCTTAAGGCGATGCTGCCTGGAATTCAGGAAGCTGTTTACTGGAAGTTCTGACGTGGACCTATTTTGGTAATTTTTTTCAGTCCCTACTGACATTAATCTGAATAATAATTATAGGGTTTTTTTTGTTTAATTAATAATTTTCTGTTTTAGTTATGTTCCACAGTTACGTCATGCATGGCAACCTATAGATCGAAGCATCTGTTGAAGGATACTATCGCAAGGGTTCCAATTCACGGATATGTGAATGAAACAAAATTCAGCCACGATGCAAGGTTAGATTATATAGCCTTAAGGAAAACATCACCATACAGCATGCAATAAATTAGACTGGTGAGCAAATAGTCAACGGAATATCCGTGGATGTGTACTGTGCGGAGGTAAAAACTATCTATCAGTTTCATGTAAGGATATTTTTTATTTCTTAACTTTCATGGTTTCCATAAACTCTTGCAAAGATTGACTAAATGCTTTTTTCAGGGATGTTTCTTCCATGGTTGCCCAGACTGTTTCGATGGCGATGCCCCCAACCCTCTGTTGGGCTTAACGATGAATGCGTTGTTCGAAAAAACAAGAGCTGTATCAACTAAACTACAGAAGGCAGGTTACGTCTTAGTACAAAAGCAGGAGCACGAATTCCGAAAAGAGATAGAACTTGATGCAGAACTGCAGAAGTTCATTTAATCCCACGAATTGGAGGAACGGTTAAAGCTCAGGGATGCTTTTTTCGGGGGTCGTACGAATGCAGTAAAGTTGTATTACGAAGGTGAAGCGAAGTATGTAGATTTTACTTCGCTTTATTCATGGGTGAGTATTTTTAAAATTTTTCTCTTATTATTTACTTACTTTATCCCCTTAGTTTTAAGCCAATTGCCATTATAATTTATCTTGTCTACTGAAGAAGTGACTGCAATTGTTTGGGAAAACAAAAAACAATTTGTTCCTCAAGACACCACGACGAATATTTTCCTGGCTGCCTTTGCCACCGCTTGGGCTAGTCCAAGTTGGGGGACTCTGTTCTGTATCTTGATACAGACATCATCATTTAGGCCAGTAATGATAAAAATGATCCTCCCCTTGGAAATTCTCTGGGTGAGTTTACAGATGAGCTGAATGGAGAAACAATAACCACCTTCATTTCTGGTAAATAGATATAAGCCATTTATGAAATGATTCCAATGTATGTGATATTTCCAGTGTTTATGTAAGTGGTGAAAATTTTTATTTATTTCAGCTGGTGCCAAGATTTATGCGTATAGAACGTCCAGTGGTAAAACGTGCTGTAAAGTTCGGGGTTTTACCCTGAACTCTAAAAACAGTCAAGCGTTAAGTTTTGAATCGATACTCCATCTAGTGTGCAGTATGGATCGAAATGTGAAATATTAATCAACGAGAACGCAAAAATTCCCTTTTACGGGAAGAAAAGAAGAATTTTAAACAAAGAACAGTCAAAACTTTGTAGGATAGTGTAAGATAAGAGAGTCATCAAAGATCTATCAACCATTCCTTATGGTTATTATTATAAGTATAAAATCTTAAGACTTATTTGTAACAATTGTCTTACTTTTCTATTAGAAGACTATATTCTTTGATAGATTAAGATAGAAGTAATTTGCATCATGATTTTCATTTAATTTTTTCTCAAAAAACAAATTCATATTTAAAACTGTTAAAGATTAAGATTACCAAAAAGATTATTTAGTAAACCCTCTCTATATACATGTTTATAAGAATCATAGGAACCTGGTGGAATCTTTCTGGTAATTAATTTTCCATCCCCCAAATCAAAGCCGAAGGATATTGTTCTTTTCATTTACATTATACCACGTATGTGGGTAAAATATTTCAGCTAATCCGACTTCCCATCTTCCTTCTAATAATATAGGAGTAGGCAGCTGAATCACGAAACTTGAAATTTTATTACTGCGAAAATAATGTAGAGAGCTATCAGAGGAAAGCTTCAGATAGAATGACATCTTGTTTTATAAAAGTTGGATTTTTTTCAGTACACTCTACTTATAGCATTTTAACCTCACTCACCCATGCTTTAAACTCATCCGGGTAGCCTTGAAATTTAACAAAATATTCCATTTTTCCTTTCTAGTAGCCGGAATCTACAACCTTCTGCATTTCTTTCTCATGAAATGTACCATCGATAACTTTCTCGCATTTTCTTCACTGATACATCTAGAAAAAATACATCTGGGAAAAAAAATATATATTTAACTCAACTCAGCAGCAGGAGGGAAACAACTCAACTCTGCCTACTGAAATGGGGTATACTTCTATCATGTCTACTTTTTAGTTCTTTTTGCTGCTTGAACAAAAATAATAACTGATTTTCTATCATGCAAAATTATTCAAATTTGCATTTGGATGCTAATTAGATCTCAATTTTTCAAATGTCCGTGTCTATCGTTAAATAAGACATAAGATGAAGTATTTTTTACCTGATAATGTCTACTTTTTAGTACTTTTTGCTGCTTGAACAAAAAAACTGATTTTCTATCGTACAAAATTATTCAAATTTGCATTTGGATGCGAATTTCTAACAAGATCTGAAAAAATCACTAAAAGCAGTTGTTTCATCCATTTCAGTCCCGACCGCCAGTTCTGTTATGCCCCACACTCCTCGTACCAAATCTTCGTCCCTAAGTGAATTCCAGACATATATCCTTTTCCCGAAACACACACTAAAAAAGGAGCATTAACAATAAGCTGATTCCATTTCGACTTTTACGTTATCTGTCTAACGCTATATCCGTAAGCGCTCGCTAAGCTTAAGTGCTTTTCGGTTCATTTTTCTTAATGGCTACCCCTCAAGAAGAAAAACAAGAAAGACGAAAAGGGGGTGATGGGATAAGGGGGAGGGGGAGCACGACCCGGTAACGTCCGTAGGAGCATATTACCAGACGATTTTATTTCTTACGTTCGGAGAAAATTGTTCGAAGAAGGCAGGCAGCGGCGAAGTTACTTCTTCTTCTCCAGAAAGCCGTAGTTCTTCTCTTCCCTACCCTTCCAACCTAATCAGTGGCTTTTAGATCCCGTCATTGCCTTCCGTCACTCCCCGTTTTTCGTCTGCCTCGCTGACGTCACTACCTTTTAGAGGACCCTTCCATTATACCATCCCGGTATTCCAAATTGCCAGTTAAAAATGGTTTACTAGGCCGCTTTACTTCTCTATGGCACAGCCACTCTAGGCCCTGGTTTTTACGTGCCCCGAGTACAAAAACTTCGTTTTCGTTTGGGTTCTACTCTTATTTATTCCTCCCCCTTCCCTTCTCTTTCCCCTCCCCCCTACTCGACATTTCATTCTATTTCCACCCCCTCCTTCATCGTTGTTATGGTAGAGAAATTCTAATGTTTTTTTTTCCTTCATTCATTTTTTTATTATTATTTTTTTACCTTTTCTCCCGACCAATAAAATACGCGAATTGCTTTACTGGGGTCCTTCAAGATTTTTTGAAAGGTTATAAAGAAGTGGCGTTCTTCCCACTAACGAAACATGTGGAAGGTAAACATTTCGATTTTATTTTCCGAGTTGAGTGGTCCGTCTCCTGCTGCCACGCTGTATGAGTATTTTATTTTATTTTACTTCACTTTCATAAGCTCTCCACGCTCAAAAAATATCTCCTCCGCTTGTTTATGGTGTTTATGAAGCTTACAAGTTCCTAATTTAGTGTTTGGACTTTTGCAGGGCGGCTTTTACAATAGGTTGAATAGGGGAAAACGTGCCAGGTTTCGAAACTTGACGTGCGTCTGTTTCTTTTGTTGTGTTGTTAGAGTTAAGGATCTAAAGTATACAGTGTTTTTCCTGGAAATTCGCGTATTTTCGCCTTTTTCCTGTTTTCTAAACCGTAATTTTGAATTCTTTTTGATGGAAGAGATTTGAGAAAAGAGCTGTTTCTTTTCACGTAATTTCTGGACGTGCATTTCGTATACTTTTTTACGAAAACTCTACTCATTTTTCAAAACTCCTAACGAAAAGAGGATAAAAATATGTCACGGCGTTTCCTTTCGTGGAATTGACAGATAATATTGAAATAAATTTTCTCGATGTAATTTTCTTTTTCGGAAATGTATTCCAATTTTTGCTTCAAGATTCGAATTGTTGGCATGCATAATTTGTCAGATTTGTAACGTAATAATATATATTTCAAAGGAATAACAACTTGAAAATTCTCATGTTTTAACTTGAATATATTTCAAAGTGGTTTATCAGTTTACAAATCGTAACATTGCGCTATAATAGTACTCAAGATAATTGATTTTTCTGTAAATTTTAGCACTTAATTTGTGTTAAAATTATCATTTAGTTATGAAAGGTCTCACTAATCTTGTGCAATGCCACGGAAAAGGAAAACGCATAAAATAAAAACACGAGAAAAGTTTTGCAAACACTAAAATTAATTACGCAATAACTTTCTACTGTTTTCTCATGATGCAGAAGTGAACAAAAGTAATTGACGGATATTCTAAATTAAAAACTTTTATTTATTTTTAGATTAATTTATTAACACAGTAAAATGGTTTTTTTGGGGGGAGGGAAAAAGTAGCTCCCTCTTACATATTTTTAAATTAAATTTTTCAGATTTTCTAATATTGTATGGTCATTTTATAATTCAGTAGCTATCATATTTTATGCAAACAAATTTAATAGGTAACTATTGCCTTTGTTCCTACATTAATATTTATAATCCACGTTAATATTTTTCCTTTATTTTTATTGAACGTGTGCATCTACAACAGCTGTCCTTAATACAATATCTGTAAAACTGTTTCTACAGCATCAGATCATTGGTAGCGGAAAAACTAATACTAGATAATGAAAACTCTTATAATCAGGGGGAGGGGTTGAATTGAGACAGCAAATGGTTTTCTTTGTCAGATGTAAAGGTTCTCATTTATAAGGTAATATAGTTCGGAAAAACTCTTAAAGGCAAGGATCTTCATAAAATTTGAGCAGTGACTGTTTTAATTCAATTTCCTTTTCATTATAAATATACTAGAGTTTCATTATATTATAATTTGTTTTAACCAACATCTGTGCTGTCTTAATTTCAAAAATAGCCGCCTTCGGTGACTAGCTGTTCACCTGTATAATTAATAGCCTGTGGCTATATCATCTACAGAGCGAAATAAATTGGCAGTTGTAAAGGTACAGATTTATTTTGCGACACATCTTGAAAATGGAGGTTGTTGGCCGGCAGGCGACCATTGATGACATATCTAGACGTCATAATGTTTCATATAAAATAAAATTGTTGAAATCGATCTAGTGGTTAGGGCTGCGGGGACTCTCTGAAGGTTTTTCCTCACAGGAGACTGCACAGTGAAGAAGTATTTTTTCGATTTCTCTCGGAGTGTGGTGGTGGGGCCGCGACCATTGATGGCATATCTAGACGTCATAAGCTGCCAAATAAAATAAAAAGTATCGAAATCTGTCCAGTGATTGGGGCTGGGGTACTCACCCTCTGGTTTTACTAATTATTTTAGCACATCTTAAGCGGGTGTTTTTCGCCAAACTCTCACCATATAGCGGGCAATTTTTTCTGCAACTCGCACGCAAAATTGCACAAATTTCAAAATTGCGTGTGCATCCAATATGCAAAAAACGAGTTTTGCCGTTGCCCCCCTTTAATAACAAACATGCACAAAACGAGTTTAGTTGTTTCCCGCTTAAGATGTGTTAAATATATAGATCATAAATAGAAAAAGAATGTAATCTGTGCTTTTCCCTATCGTTCGAGCAGCGCCAGATTATCAAACAGGCAAAGAAGGCAACTGCCCAAGGGCCTCCGAAGCATCGTGATCTTTATTTGTATTATTTTCAGGTAATTTATTTTACTGCATCCATTCAATTCACAGGAGCCGTGTGCTCAAACTTATTCAAATTAAAATCATTATCGCTTAAATTTCAGAACGTTATTTTTAGGATTTCTTACTTGTTTTCCAATTTTTTTGCAATCAATTTAGTCAAAATTATTTTGAATTTGGCTGACAGACTCACAAGTTGTTTAAAAAAAAGCGTGTAATTTTCTTTACCATGTGTTTAAAAATTACTTTTAAATCTTGCATTTTTCTTAAATTTTTATTTGCCAGATACTGGAACTAACTCTCCTGAAAGAGACCCGCAATTAAATATTTTATTTCAGTTTGTCTTAATATTTTGTCGCTTAACAAGCAACACCACCTATCTTAATTTTTTGAAATTTCAAAGAGGAAGAAAATATTTAATATTTTGCAACCAATAACGGATATTTTTGATTTTTTTCACATCTGGTATAAACACAAGACCGCATGTTCCTACCAGATGTGAAAAAAATTCAGAAATATTCGTTATTGGTTGCGAAAAATTGAGTATTTTCTTCCTCTTTGAAATTTCAAAAAATTGAGATAGGTGGTGTTGCTTGTTAAGCGACGATTTA
>BGPR01000083.1:124788-158242 GCA_013235015.1 Araneus ventricosus
ACGACGCATGAATGAGAAACGTCTAAACGGTACTTTACTGTACATGAAGCCGGAAATTTTAAATGAAATGTATTCCCTTTCTTTACATATTAAGCGACATTTTCACTTATCCAGTATAGGCAAATCCAATCCTATATCGGATAACTGAGGCTTTACTGTGCTATCATTACTAGAAGCTAAATTTGAGTGACTTTCCAATTTTGGCATAGCGAAACGGCGTATAAATGTAACGACGCATGAATGAGAAACGTCTAAACGGTACTTTACTGTACATGAAGCCGGAAATTTTAAATGAAATGTATTCCCTTTCTTTACATATTAAGCGACACTTTCCCTTATCCAGTATAATAGGCAAATCCCATCCTACATAGGATAACTGAGGCTTTATTGTGCTATCATTACTAGAATTACTGGAAGCTAAATTTGAATAACTTTTCAATTTTGGAATAACGAAAATTACATTTTCTGGGGAAAATAGGACTCGTGGGTTCACGAAATTTTAAATAATGCAGATGTCAAGTTTATGATACATCATATTTAAGAGGGAAAGAAGCAGAATCCCCCTCTTCATCAATTAAGCGTACAGTACTGCTTACAAAAAGTTAAAAATTCCTTTTTAAATGTTATAAAAATCATGAAATTTTACATCATTAGGGGGATGCTTAACAAATCAATAATGTTATTTTTATTCCATTTTGACCTGTGATGATATTTCAAAAATTGAAATTTATTAACAAAATATTTTTACCGAAATAATATGTTACATCTTCTGTTAAGAGAATGTTAACAAAAAACTATAATAAAATGAACTTACACAAAAGAAGGCGTTCGGAGTAGAACCTTCAAATATAAACATGCGATATAAAATCCGCGAAAAAAGAACAGCTGCACTAGGAAGCCAATGATAAAGTCAGTTAAAGATTAAAAATTCCAGTTATTTTAATCATTGTGGAATTCCATTCTATAGTAGAGTGATTTTTATCCCTTAATACATAGAAAGTTTAATTTTTTTCTTCGAAGAATGAAGGCTAAATACATTGAAAGTTTGAAAGGAAAATACCGAAACAAGCATTTGATTGGAGACTTATGATAAGGGTTTTTCATTCGATTTCTTTATAAATTTAATGTTACACTAAATATGAATGTTTGCTTTATTTTTTTCTTAAGACGATTAAGTTTATTCTTGCTTAAAATTAGGTGGATATTTTTCCCTGAAGTTTTTATCGAAGTTCTTTTTTAAGAAGGTTTTTTTTTAATTTCAATAATTCAACAGGCATTTTATTTTATTTCATTAACCCTTTATAAGGCCGTGGTAAGCCCATCAATTTTAAAATGCATTTTTTAAGGTTGGCATAAGTTCTCGCCAAATTTTTCGATGAAACAAAAACCTAGATGTTCCTATTTCTTTTCTCAAACCATAACGAAGTGTCTGGGCTTGATAATTAATTATTAATTATCAAAATTAATTAACAAAAAATTAATAGCATCGAATGCGCTAAATGAGTTTATTTTCTTAAATGACTCTCAATCCCAAAGCCAATTTACTATACAAGAAAAAATGGGTCTTTAAAGGGTTAAAACAATGTTTGATTTTTTTCTTTTTGTGTGTGTGTGCGTTTTCATGCACTGTAAAAAAAATCCCGTAAAATTTACGGTTTTAAACTGGCAGCTGAGTTGGTTGTGCAAAACCGTAAAAGTTACGAAGTAAATCCGTAGGCACAACGGTTTTTTACCATACAGGAACAAGTTTTTCCCGTAAAAGTTAGGAAGTAAATCCGTAGTCACAACGGTTTTTTACCGTATGAAATCAAGTTTTCTCCGTAAAAATTAAGTCATCGAAGTAAGTGACGTCATCGACTGAGTTGAGTTGTTTTTCTCCCTCTGTTCGAGTTGAGTTGAAATGTGCTGATGTGTATTATCAATTAGGAATATAAATTAATCAAGGCTTAATTATTAATTTCAATTAGTTTAATTAATGTAATTTTTAATTGAACTTACTTGGACGATTTCGATGCAAGATGGTGACAAAACTTCTAACTCCTCCGAGCCGGGGATCGAAACCGCGTTCATAGAAATAAAAGGCAGTCGCTCTAACCACTAGACCACCGGAGACTTCATAAAAGGAAGTAAAAATAATCTATTTGAGTTTTAAAGTCACTATAGTTCTAGTGGCGCCACCTAGTGATGTAAAAATCAACTATTGCCAGAACACGCGTTTTAAGGTTAGCTTTCATGACTGACAACAGGTTACTGCAACATGTGTAAACAACAGCGGAGATGGAACCCTATTAAAAACATGAAATGAATGCAATAAAATTATATTTAAGAAAAGGGAAAGTTATCGTACGGAAAGCAATACCGTATGACGAAAAATAGAATTTGAATTGACGGTTTTAAACTGTTTATGGCTGGAGCGGAAAACGGTGAAAAACCGTTTTGTTAACAAAACAGCTTTAAACCGTCAAATATACGGAAAAAGTACGGGAAAAAAACGGATATTTTTTACAGTGTGTCATTCAACATCTTGTTCCGAAAATTTCAAATTTAATTCGATTTCCAGAAGGAAAATTATAAGTAAATTTTAATTAAATTATCTTATTAACACTGCTTAGTAGAAATGTTTAAAATTATTTTAAATTATTATCCGCTTTTTAAAAGTGTCAAAATAATGTTATGCGATATTTTGATGCATTGATGGATGAAAATGAACTTTCATAAACTAAATTTACAAGAATTCAACCTAAAAATTTACAAATATTAATATGATGGATTTTCAATGTTTCTGTAATCTCTCGTGCAGTGTAACGCGGGTTTGACTAGATTAATGCCTTTATTTGGTCGTCATCAAACAGAGCCAACCTCCTGACCGAAGAGCGCAGTTGACATTAAACTCAACTGAATGTTAGAGCATTGTCACAATACGTTTAACGCAACTTTTCAGAAACGACTCATGTTATTCTCTGTATAGGATTACCATTTGAATGAACACCCCACGCCATTCCATTTTTTAGCCCATCCATTTAAGATTCACGCCATTCACTTCAATTAGCTACCCCCGCTTACTCCGATTTCCTCCGTGAATCACTCACCCCAGGCCCCACACACACCCTACTCCAGCTGCATGTATGGCCCGATAGCATATTAACTAGCCTTACATTGATACGGACCATAGAGAATTTCGATCCTTCTTATTGATTAGCTCTTTCTACATCATCTGTGGCGTGACTGATTGCTGTGTTTTAATCCTTTTGCAAACACTTTCGGAATCTGTTTCAGAAGATTAAAGACATTATTTCTTTTCTTTTTTCCTTCTCTTTCTTCTCTCTTACAAATAGATGATAAAATTCTGATTTTAACTAAAGAACAGTCTGTAGTTATACATCAGAAGCACAGAAGGCTCCCTGGCAAATATTTGTATCTCATGTAGTGTTTATTTTTTTAAATTTATTATTTGAATCTTAAATAATCGAGAATATTTAAAGCAAAAGATAAATTGATTGAAATAAAATATTGTATCAACACCTAGTCATTCTTGATAAAGTAAAGACGAAGAGAAAACAAAATATAGTATATTGTCGTCATTAGAGCTGTTAGAAAATAGCTAACTTGCAGTGAGTTACGTCATAATTGACGTAGGGAAAAGCAAACCAACGAGGAAGCTCGAAAATCTTCATGGTCTGTATCAATGCAAGGTTAATTAATATGCGGCCCGGCAATCCAGATGGATTGATGGATATTGGGGCGGGTTGGATATCCAACTTTCCAGTCCAAGCCATACTAATTTTAAGGGGGAACCTCAAATATCGGGATGAGAAACTGCCGTACAGCAGAGTCTTGCTTCTTGGTGGGATATGGTGGTGTGGCTCTAAGGGCCCATCTCCGAAGAATGGTCGTAACCCGATAAAAAGGGGGGTCGTCGCATGAGCCTTTCGTAATAAGGGTCACAGTGCCCAATTTACTGTCGTGGCGGCCGGTCTTTCAGATGTACTGTATGGCCGAGGCTTGAGCAGGGTGTTCTGGTTGGAATTCCATCACGATAATGTGACAACACATATATGTTTGATCATCCTTCTAAATTTATTAGAGTGTGGTTGGAATGTGTTGATGCATCCACAATACTCACCTGACCCTGAGTAGTCAAACTTCCACTTGTCTAAAATTTTTTTCCAGAACTCTTCGTTGGAAGATGTTCAATTCAGATAAGACTGTAAATCGGTAAACTCATCGTTCAGGTTTCTGCTTGTAAAGACAGATCCTTCTCCGATAGAGGTATTATAAAGCTCTCTGGAAAATAGAAAAATATTATTGACCGAAATGAACATCGTATCTATAACTGATTTATCTTTTCCTTTGTGTAAAATATTATTTTTTAAAATAATAGGGAAAAATATTCCATGACTTTTCTGGCAGCACAATAATTTTAGGAGTGGCTGTATATTAATGGCAGAGGTAAACTATCTTAACCCTTAAAGGCCAGTTTGTCTTTAAGCAACATACCCAATTTTGTCTTCTTAAATCTTGAGAATAAGACTGAAGCTCTAACGCCTGCTGTTGCCAGTAGGATACATACTGAAAATGCTATTGAATCAATTTACAACGTATAAATGCAAGCCTGAGTGTTGATAAAAAAATAAAAAGAAATTCATGTTTTTCACTTGAGGCTGCCTCTTTTTACCTTTGTTTGCACTCTTGAGAATATCATATTTTGTTCTACAATGTGTTGAAGTAAATTCCTTATCCGTATTATTATTTATTAAAATTCATGTGTTTGACAATATAGAATTTTAAAAAAAGAATTTTTTTCTGAAATAAAGCCCAGTGCTAATACTTGGTAACAAACTGTTTTTAGCCATAAACCATACTTAAAACAAAATGGGATTAATAAAAGTATTTTTCCATGTTTTATTTAAGACATGAAAGTCAAAAAACATTTTAGAATCATTTTTTTCAAAAATCGGGCTTTTAAGGGTTAAGTAACAATTTTGACATTTTACAGGAGGGCCAAAAGAGGTTCCATAGCGCAATGTATGGCAATGCGCGATTTATTTTTTGCACCGATAAATATTTTCACATCAGAACTGCTGTGAAATTTAAATAATTAGGATTCTTTGTATGACTATTCATCAACGTAACCATAACTTGTTTTCTAAACAGTCTAAAAGGACACTATTAACCTCTTTTTCATACAATGGCATATTAAACTCGTACACCTAATTATAAAATTTTCGGTTAAACCTGTAACTAAGCCAAAATAGCAATTAATTTAAAACACAAAAATCACAAGGAAACGTTTGAATATCTCAAGTACCATTCTTAAATAGATTGAAATAACAATAAATGTCCCAGATAGGATGGCATTTAATTAGGAGGTTATTTCTAAGAAAGAGTTAAATATCAAGTTCCTAAACAAATGGAAAAGTAAAAACATCTGGAAAGAATTTCTTGGCAGGTGAGGAATTTCATATTGCATACATAAATATATATAAATTCTTATTAGACATTTAATATTTTATAGCGATTCTCCCAGGAATTCACCAATAACAGAAAGCTATCACCATAAAAAAAATGTCCAAGTAATGACCAGTTTCCTTGAAAAGCCATTCCACCCAATCCGCAAACCTCCCCGTGCTTTCCCTAAACAATCGCCTTTTCCATCTTTGATCAGATTTTGTCCCCCGCAAAACTTTGCCTTTTTAATTGCCGGCCAATTATAAACGGTCAAAGGGGCCACGGCGAACAAAGAGAACAGGTATTCTTCCTGCAGATTGGGAACACGGTATTAACATGGCCGCCCCCTTGACCGTTGTCATAGCGACAATGTACCCTAAAAGGCACCCGCTTCCTAATTGGACGCCACTTTAGGGAAAAGCAACTACGATTTGTTGAATTTGTCTCCCTCGACGTAAAGGTAGGACATCGCTTCAAATGCCTTTAGTTAGTCGACAAACGATGTTTAAAACGAACGATCGCGACTCGGCAACCCCCGCGACCTCCTCCCCCCTCCAGGATGCTCCGGGATCATTAATTTGCGAGTTTATTCCGACACGAGTGGACTGTAGATAGAGTCCTCTGTTTGGGTTGGAAGAGTAGCGCCAGTCATCAAAGATAGTAGGATTTTCCAATTTGTGTGGCGGAAACCAGAAAATGGTAGGATGGGGGAAAATGCTTTATGAGTTTCTGGCCGGGAGATACTACGAATTCAGGGATGTGATTTGATATTTCACAAACAGGCGCGTATCCTGAAATATCGCGCTTTTGCGAACAAAAATTATTAAAAATTCCCTCCGTCTAATGGTCCTCTTTGACATTTTTTCTTCTCCGAAATTTGAAGTCCGATTTTCAAGGAAACAAGGAATCAATTATTTATTTATTTCGGAAAAATTTGAATACATAAGAAACTAAATTCATTGGTCTAGTCATCAAAGATAATAGAGTCTTCAAATTTATGTGGCGGAAAACAGAAAATGGTAGGATGGGGGGAAATGTTTTATGAGTGTTTGGCCGGGCGATGCTTCGAATTCTGGATGTGATTTGATGTTTCACAAACAGGCGCATATCCTAAAAGCTCGTGCTTTTGCGAACAAAAATTAGTAAATATTCCATCGGTTTAACTTATTGGTCCTCTCTGACATTTTCTCTTCTACAAAATTAGAAGTCCGATTTTCAAAAAAGCAAGGAATCCATTATTCATTTGTTTCGGAAATTTGAAAACATAAACTAAATTCATTGGTCTAATCATCAAAGATAGTAGAATCTTTGAATTTGTGTGGCGAGAACCAGAAAATGTATTGAGAGTTTCTGGCCTTGCAATGATTCGAATTCACGGGTGTGATTTGATGTTTCACAAGTGCATTTTAGCCAAATCTGGCTCTTTCACCATTAAAACTCAATGATGTTTCTCAAATACGGCACATATCTTAAAAGCCCGTGAATTTACGTAAATATTCCCTCCATCCAACTTTAGTTGTCCTCTTTCCCATTTTTTTTTCTTGTCCAAAATTAGAAGTCCAATTTTTAAAAGAATAAAGTAATCTATCATTTATTTGTTTCGGAGAGTTTGAATACATAAAAAACTAAATCCATTCATTGATTTTGTATGTGACATCAAGCCCATTAATTAAATGTACCATCACAAAAGGGGAACACACTGAAGTGTACAAAGGTAATTGGTCTTATTACAAACTCCATTGCGGTAATTACAACTTATAAAAATAAACATATGTCTTAGTATGGCAGTTTTAGCGCAATAAATTTTTGCTATCATGCAAAGAATTTTCGCTCACCCTTCCAACAGTCTCGAAAGAGTTAATAAGGGAAAAAATGTGAAGAATTTAAAATCAAGCTTTTCATAAAGGACCGTACAAACTGTGATTAAAAAAATTCTGGAAAATATAAAAACATGATAAGAAATAAAAAAATAGTTTGGAATATACTGAGGAGTGGGATCAAGGGAGGGAGGGTGTCTCCCTTTCTGGGAGAATCCTCCTCCTCTAATAAGTTTTCTGATTTTTGAAGCGTCGGACCCATAGGGGACAATTAGAGTTCAGAATTGTAAAACCGTTATGACGTCCTCCGGCTATTGAGCGAAAATTTCCGAATATTATTATGTACTTTTTTTCGGTAGATCCTCTTACATTTAGTTTCTTCCTTCTAGAAAACCTATACGCAGATCCGTTCAAATTTATTATACTCCCTTTTTGTTCTTCTTAATTCGGGTCGATACCAACGAAAAAGAATCCTGAGTGCGGTCGGGGGAAGAACTGAAGAGAACTGAAATAAAAAAAATGCCGGATAGCTCAAGGGTTTAACGTAGGGAAAACGATTCTAACAACCCGCTATTATCGATTTAATAACGTTTTTTTTACCGTCCAAATGCCTTTAACTCTGTGAAATTTTGAAGTGCTCTTTAAAAAGGGGACGAAACAATACCATTCGCCTTAAGTATCGAGAAGTCATTTTTTTACCCGCATACTTTTGGAATGCATTGTCCTCTCAATTTGGAAATTTCTGTCTTTAAGAAGTTGTTTTTTGGCGAGTAAAAATTTTGACCTTTTCTCTCTGGTGGATGCAGTTAACAGTTAAGTGACGCCGAGAGCAATTTCGTTATTATTTTTTTAATTCATTTCTTTTCCGTTGTTTTTTATTCGTAATTTTTAACTAAATCACTCAAGCTGTCTTCAAGAACCCTGGGGCGAAAAGTTAAAGATTTTAACTGTAAAAGAATGATATAGGAAAATTGATTTCGATTTAGGCTCGAAGAAAATTAAAGCAATGTATAAAAAAAGAGGAATTACAATATATAATGCGAAATGAATTTAAAAAATGCATTAGGAAATCGGAGTATTGGATATTAAATTAAAGTTTAAAAAGTGTGCCGTTCCACCGGGAAACTTTATCCATCATGCAGAAACTATTGATTTGAGATGTCCGTGTTACCATTGGAAGGGGTACTACGATATGACTCAACACTTCAATGACTCCAACAATAAATTAATAAAACATTATTACACTGTAAAAAAAATCCCGTAAAATTTACGATTTTAAACTGGCAGCTGGGTTGGTTGTGCAAAACCGTAAAAGTTACGAAGTAAATCCGTAGTCACAACGGTTTTTTACCGTATGAAATCAAGTTTTCTCCGTAAAAATTAAGTCATCGAAGTAAGTGACGTCATCGACTGAGTTGAGTTGTTTTTCTCCTTCTGTTCGAGTTGAGTTGCAATGTGCTGATGTGTATTATCAATTAGGAATATTAATTAATCAAGGCTTAATTATTAATTTCAATTAGTTTAATTAATGTAATTTTTAATTGAACTTACTTGGACGATTTCGATGCAAGATGGTGACAAAACTTCTAACTCCTCCGAGCCGGGGATCGAAACCGCGTTCATAGAAATAAAAGGCAGTCGCTCTAGCCACTAGAACACCGGAGACTTCATAAAATAAGAAAAAAATAATCTATTTGAGTTTTAAAGTCACTATAGCTCTAGTGGCGCCGCCTAGTGGTGTAAAAATCAACTATTGCCAGGACACGTGTTTTAAGTTTACGGAGATGGAACCCTATTAAAAACATGAAATGAATGCAATAAAATTACAGCTAAGAAAAGGGAAAGTTATCGTACGGAAAGCAATACCGTATGACGAAAAATAGAATTTGAACTGACGGTTTTAAACCGTTTATGTCTGGAGCGAAAAACGGTGAAAAACCGTTTTGTCAACAAAACAGCTTTAAACCGTCAAATATACGGAAAAAGTCCGGGAAAAAAACGGATATTTTTTACAGTGTAGGAACAACATCACATAACTTAAGTACAAAAGAATTGAAGATATAACGCACAATCAACTTGTCAATTAGTGCACAAGTGCCGAGAATGGTGGAGAAAAGAGCAAAGCGTCGTTACTAAAAATAAAGATGCTTTTAGCACATTCTTTATGTCGTGAATCTGCATATCCTGTACGGAAAGATGGAAAGCACAAGAAGAACTGAAGATATAAACACACATTCAGATTGCCAATTAGTGCACCAGTGCCGAGAGTGGTGGAGAGAAGAGCAGAGCGTCGTTACTGAAGATCAACCATTGATGAAGATGTTTCTAATACATTCTTTATGTCCTGAATCTGCATACCCTGTACAGAAAGATGGAAACATCAGAAGAAAGCACAAGAACTGAAGATATAAACACACAATCAGATTGCCAATTAGTGCACCAGTGCCGATAGTGGTGGTGAGAAGAGCCGAGCCACTTTCCTAAACATGAAGTTTTTAGCAGATTCTTTATGTCGTGAATCTGCATACCCTGTATGGAAAGATTGAAACATCATAAGAAAACACAAGGACTGAATATACAAGGTGTGACCAATAAGTAGGGTGAATCATCCCGCAAATCGAAAATGGGAACAACCCGATTATCAGTGAAACCTTCGTCGTATTCCGCAATATTCAGTTAAAAGTAGTGCGTGGTTTCGTGCGCCTGTGAGTCTTGACAAATTTATCATCTACTGTTGTCTGTGCGGTGGTTTTGTGGCGTGTCATGGAGCAGAGAATCAATTTGAAATTCTGGAACAAACTGGATAAATCAACAGGAGAAAGTCATACAGTGTCGAAGCAGATGCATGGAGATGACACAGTGACCTTGAAGACTGTGTATTGCGAGGTGCTCAAACAACTCTTGGCTCGTATTCGTCGCATACGGCCACATCTGAAGCAACCTGACTCTTGGTTTCTCTTGCGCGATAGTGCATGGCTGCACACCACTACGCTTGTAAAGTGATTTCTGGCTCAACATGGGGTTACTGAATTGTCGCATTCAGCGTATTTCCCAGACCTGTTGCCACCGGACTTTTCCTGTTTCCTAAATTTAAAGTGGCTCTAAAAGGGGCGGAGATTGACATACATTACACACATTCAAGCTGCTGTAACGCGGGAATTGAAAGCTATACCAGTGGAGGATATTTTCAAGAGCTTTCAACGATTTGTATACACGTTGTGAGAGGTACATAGTGTACGACGGGGACTATTTTGAAGGATTGCAAACAATTTAATTGAAAGACCTACTTAATGAAAGACTTATTTCATCATTCACCCACTTATTGGTCACACCTTGTATAAACACAGAATCAGTTTCCCAATTAGTGCACCGCTGCCCAGAGTGGTGGATTGAAGAGCATAACCACTTTACTAAAGATGAAGAAGTTCTTAAAGGATTTTTTATGTCGTGAATATATATTAAACATGTTCTTCCATGATTTTAGATAGCGTGCTATCAAACACCTACGACGTTATGAAAAACTATTTTTTTTAATATTGAACTAAGGCAAAAAAAAGTTAAAGAAAGGCGTATTAAAGAGGTTTCATTGTGTAGAGATTATATTTTTCTGCCTGCTAAGCCATCTGGTAACAATGTGCTTGTTGAGTCTAATATGAAGTAAAGAAAATAATATGTAATCTGCTAAACATTAACAGTATTCCTTTTTTCATTTGAAAATATTTATTCAGCTGAGATCAATAGACATACAACGTACTCGCGATCTTTTTAGCACACTTTAATTTAACTCGATTTATTTCATGTTCGTGAAGGCAGAACGTTGTAATCGATATTTCACTCACCTCCTGATGAGCTAGAGTTTTGAAATTTCGTAACTTTATATGTTCTGGATGATAATATACCATTTTAAGATTTTTAAAATTTAATTATCAGTCAATAGATCAATTGAATTTTTTGATTTCATTAGAGTGGAGCCACCTGGTAGTAAATTTGAGTGGTAGTGAAAAAAAATTGATATTAATTTTCTATAATACGTATAATAAGGAATTATAAATTGAAGATTTAAAGTTATACAATAATTAAACCTTAAAAACATTTTCCTTTTTAGTGCTCTAATGAAAGTATGTCTGTTTCTATTAAATTGATTTGATAACTGTTTTGGTAAATTTATTTAATTCTTCCGACCATGTGAAACTTTTAGTTGGAATATCATTATCATTAGATAAAAAAAAAATCTAAAATGTGTTCTTCTTCACAGTCTTAAAATATTTAGCCATTTTTTAATCATGAATTTCAAATGCAAACTATTTACACGGGTCTCTGCTTTTATCAGTATTAACAAAATTACAGTAAAATGCCTGGCCATTACAAAATGACTCAAATGTTTTAATGGTGTCAAACTCAATACTGACTCGCTAAACAATGATTGTCTTAACTCTTTCAAGCATAGTGATTTATTTCCTGAATATTGAACTACGTTAACCTCAAAACGCATATGATACAATTTTTTATTTAATCAATTTACATCGGATTTTACTGAGATCGTTACTACTGGTTTTGGTTGCAAATCCAAGAAATTGCGTAATTTTAAGGAATTTAATCTGCGAATGCGACATGGAAAGTGCAATAAGCATCTAATTAGTGTTGGAGCACAAAAAGTTAAAAGAGCCACCATATTGAAACGGAATCTAAAAATAAAAATCCTTACATATAGGTCGGTTTTAATGACTTCAAGGAACATTCGGGCCAAATTTGTAGAAAATCACAGTGGCTTCGTAACAAAGAAATTTACAGACGAGCAGACGAAATGCCGAAGGGTCGAATTAAAAAAGATCCCGCTTCGCTCGATCAATCAAACTAAATTAAGAGATATATTTTATTTCAAAGCTGCACCTTAGACTTAGCATGAATGCTAACCATAGGTATTTGAAGAAAGTAACAGTTCGGTAGAGACTTTCTTTTCCCTATTAAAGCCGTTCAACAAGCAAGCACAAAGTTCTCTTCTAACTTTAGTTGTTCCCTTTTCTATGAAAATAAATAAATAAACTGAGTTAATAACAAAAAATACGTTGTTGCTCGTCTCGTTCAAAACAAGTGGAATCCGTTTAGAAGACTTTTAATAAACGAGTTTTCCTTCTACCAATGCGAGCGTAGACTCTCCATCACAACTCGGAAAAAGCCAATTCGCCCTGCCTTTTTTTCTACATGCGAAAGAAGAGAGAACTCCCATTTTATGCGGTAAGAGTCCTAATAAATCGAGATTTAAAACTCTTCCACACCCTTGCCTTTTTCCACCACCCCTGACGGAAAAAGAAGAGGGAAAAGGGGGTGGGGAGGAGAAAAGAACATTTCATTTGGAGGGGCTTAAGCCCAACGAGACCCCCGAGAAATGAAAAACACTAAAAACGAAAACAAAATAAAGTTTAATCAATACGCGTTGTCGAGTGATCAGGTCGAAAAGCCCCTAGAAAATTGATGATTTGTTAGCAGAAATGAATTGCTTCTGTGTAACAAGAACGGATAAGATGGTAGTGGAAAAAGTTTTGCAGGGGCGCGGAAGCTCAATTTATTGTTTCGTCAGTTTGCAGGGGCTATTAGCAGCCCCTGATCGATGACGACCGAACGGAATTTTCCGATCTCTTTAAGCAAGCCCTGGCCTTCTCCTTGCGTAATGATGGCTTAGGACGTTCGGCTCGTCTCTTAGTTGTTACCTCTTCGATTGCTTCCTTTGTCTTCAGTTGGGGGGGTGATGGGAGGGAGAGCTGATTTTGTTGCTCTTCTCTCCGGATGGAAGGGGGGGCTCAGAGTTGTTGTTGTTGATAGCCTTGTTATTGGTGATTGGTGATCTGATGTGTAATGGATGAGGGAGTTAGTTTGATGGATTTAAGGGAACAAGAAATGGGCTCCGAGCGATGATAGAGAAGACTGTTGGACGGACAGATAAAAAAACCATTGGCAACGAAGAAATAGGTAATTATGTTTGATATGCAATTATTAGATCAGGTTATTGAAATAATGATAGGAAAATTATCGATTTTTGGCTTAGATAGTTTCAAGACAAAGTTTGAGCCTAAGTTTAAGATATAGAATATAATAGGGTTGTTTTAAAAGCATGAAGAGTGTACGTAATTTATAAAAAAACTCGGAAGTAGAAAACACAAGTGTTTTAATATTCAGAAAGAAAATTAAGGAGCGCAGTTATTTCTTGAAATAAGGCAGATAAACTTTTAAAAAGCATTTACCAGCAGAATTTATACCGGGTGCGCCGAAAGATCATTTACAAATTTAAGGGTAAGTCGGGCAGGTGGAGTCGGAAATGAAAAGGGTAGTCGATGTAGGTACCTCCTTGCAAGTGAGATAAATGAAAAAAACAATGCAGCATACAAAGGAATATAACGCAGATCTAACGGAATACAAATTTACAATAGCACAGCAATCTAGTTGCCAGGATACCCAAATCCTTTGAACACTTAATTTAATCCATTTTTTTACCATTGTCGTATCTGTTATGCTATACATGACTTGTAATGTTGTTATTCATGCAACTGGGATGTTGTGCTATTGTAAACTTGTATGCCATTCAATCTGAGTTGCGCATTTTATCTAATGTATCCTTTTCATCATTTTCTTTTACTTAATGCACTGACAAAGAGATCCCTGTAGTGGACCCCTTTCGCGTTTCCGACCCTATGTTCTATTCCAAAGATGACTTTTGAACCACCCCTAGTAACAATAGAATCATTTCTAGTGAAATCGATATCACATGGCATTCGCTAGTGTGCTCATCATCTAACATTTAACTGAACATTGTCATCTCAATGGAATGCTCAAGATGCACAGTGAGTTCTAGAGCTACGTGAACATGAACTGACTCCATTGTAGATATATTAACGATGGAGTTTCTATGCTTACTACTTGTTTTGGAATAAATCTCAACAAGATCTTACAAATAGCATGCCTCCAAAAATAATCTACGCAATATCTCATCATAGCAAAGGAATGTGAATTAATTACTATTTAAATAACTTTTATTGTTTTCACTCATTGACATTACCCCATTGTCTTTAACGGGGGTACCTTTCTCCACTGAAATACCCCATTAAATTTCGGCAGTTGGACAAAAGGCGGCACGAGCAGAATCTTAAGGGTTATTGTTCTGTAACTGGTATTACATTACAGACAATAACATTTTTTCAATGCAAATTGGAAATAACTGGTAAGGCTGAATAAGACACTCAAGAAGGCCGCAGATTCACCGTCCCTGGTCTTTAATAAAGGACCATGGTTTTGTTTCGTCTAGATGAGGAGCAATATTGCTGTTATGGATAGCTTTGATATTGGCGATTACATTACATTACACCACCTGCATCTGTGTTTAGAGCTATTTGGCTCCTTTCCGGTTTGAATGGATGGAGGTGAATTTTATTTTTTTAGAAAGGACCAAAACAAATAACAGGTACAAAAACAAATAATAGTGAAAAAGAAACATACACTGGACAGAACATAGAAAGCAAAACAAAATGGGTAAAAAATTTAAAAATACGTAGAGGAAAAAAAAAGAGTCATAAGTAGCTGGAAGTGTGTGACAGTCTGGGTGGATGCGTGTTCAGTGATTATCCTCTACAATGAGATTGTTCTCATCACATATGAAGCGCATTAGGAGTCGAAGTCGGGTTTTTTATAAGTTATTCTTGAGAATGTTTTTCAACCAATGTAATTTAAATGACTCTGTAGGAGTTTGGAAATGCCAGGAGAGGGTAAACCGACATTTTGTGGCATAGTGCATTAGATCTCCTTTTTCTTGTTATTGGCGATTGGGAATCTGATGTGGAATGCAGGAGGGAGTTGGTTTGAGGCTATGAAATGGAGTTCGAGTGATGATAGGATAGATTGTTGGAAGGACAGATGAAATGAAATTGCCATCAATGAAGTAGGTATCAGTAGCTGCTTTAGGAATGCAGCTACATCACAGCATTGAAACAAGAGGAAGAAACCTATTGAACGCTGGGGTGGAAGTTCAACTGGACAAAAGATCCAAGTATAAAATATAGATATATCGGCAGTGTTATATCTATATTTTATAGATATAACACTGCCAAAGGATTTCTTACAGTTACTTGTGAGAGGATGTAACTGAATAGGGAACGGATTCTAAAATTATATTTCAAGAGATGTTATCTATAATTGATAAATTATAGATAATATCTCCTGGAATTATGCGCCAATTTATCATTAGACTATGCCATTAGTCTTGAAAACTCTGCTTTCCCATCTGTAAAAGCAACAGATTTAACATTCAGACGTATTTTTTTCTCTCTGAATTTTACCGAAATAGATTTGCTTTATCTCTTATTCAGACGGGTTTTTTTCAGATTAAAATCCTGTTTTTAAGTGAAATGTAGAAAACTGGTGGCAAACATCACATTTATGAACTCTGAGCAGATGGCAAAGATGGCAACTGAGTCTACAACATCAGGGCCAGATTTCCCACAGGGTCAACCTAGGTCATGGCCTAGGACACAGTTGTCAGACGACGCGTATACAGAAGAAATAACTAAATATTTACAAACTCTCAGTATTATTTTAAAAAGGCCATATAAAATTATGTTTTTAAATGTACATTCGTTGCATTAAATATATTGAGAGATACATTTTTTTTGTCTACTGTGGCTTCTTTGCATTGAAATAGGTTAAGAAATTCTAAGAAATTAGAATTATTAAATTATTCTGAAATTAAGAATTCTGTCCTCTTCAATGACCCTTCAAACCTATTCATTGACATCTATGACTGAAACCTATTCACTGAAAGAAGCTCTAGTAAGTATTTCAGAAGATTTCAAGAAATTCGATGGAGAATTTTTGCCAGTATTAGTATTATGTTATTTCATAAGTAAAGTAATTTTGAATTTTAAAAAAATTATGTGTTTCGAAGATTATAAAGATTGTATTTATGTGTATTAAAAATGAACTATTTCATATTAAATTGAAAATTATGTATTAACTTTTCTGAGAGTGGACGCAGGATATGCTTCGGCATAGGGCGTAGAAATATGTAAATGCGGCCCTGTACACCACAATTTCCAAACAATTTCAGCAGCAAAAGAAACTTGCAGCACAACAAATTTAACGTGATCCAGTTCGACAGGTATAGCTGAAATTTTTGGTGCAAACTGATCTAGACCTTGCAATAAGGCCGCTTTCATTTAGAGAAAACATTCTTATTTATCATTCGGATATATTCTATTATAAACACAAACTTATTTAACCCCTTCGCTCACAATAACGTGTCCTACACGTGCATCGAATTACAGAATTTTTACTATTTAAATCCGTAATTAAGACAATATAACAATTAATTTTAAATACAAAAATCACTTGAATACGCTTAAATGTCTTATGCATCCTTTACCATACCTTTTAAATAGATTGAAGAAATAAAAAAAAATATCCCAAATGGGAGTGTCATCTAATAAGGACGTTAAATAAATTCGTAGGTTAAGACTAATAGTAATTAAAAAATTAATTAATTTTACCTTTTAAGCGCTTTTGTACTAAATTAAATCTACAGTTCTTCAAGTTCAAAGTTTGCACAAAGAACTGGACCCGATGCCATCAAACGAGTTAGGTGAGTGCCAATAATAGGCACCCCCAAATGGATTATCCTGCTTCATTGGCGCTTAAGAAAGCGAACGCAGTCCGACTCCACAACCACCTCACCCAGCATCTGTTCATCATCCCTCTCCATCCCTAGATCGACACCCCACTCCGAAAAATAACACAAAGAAAGGGGCTGGTGCCCGCAAAATGAACTCCAGGACCCTCTCTAATCGTCGGTCCCTATAAAGTAAGCGGAGACTGCGCACGCGCAGACACGCCCACTCCTCCCGAGGATTTCGGATCCTAATTGGGCCGATGCCGAGGGATTTGTTGCTGGATGAGGGATGTATCAGGAAAGAGGGGGTGCACAGACGATATTATTTTTTCTTCCTTCCTTCCGTCTAATTCGTTCGGTGAAAGTGTATACCCACACAGGCGTGTGCATTGTTGCTGTTAAGATCGCGAGTATTAATGAAGCTAGAGGGTGATGTCGTTCGGGGGTTGCTTGAGTTAAGCCGTGTTGGGAAACCCCCAGTGTAAACTGACGAGGTGGGGGTGACGCGGAGTGAGGTATATTCTCCTGTTTTCGGATTTGTCTCGCGAATTTTCCGGTAATGAATGCATAAAGCTATAAATTCTGGGGAGGGTTCTCGGTAGTATGCGAGAGGTTCGTTAGGAAAGTGATATTATTTGGATGAAAGTATGTTTTGTTTTGAAAAATAAGCCTTTATTTTTTTAGTTATTTGCAAGTTTATTTGTATTTGTGAAATATGCGAGGATATGCACATTTGGAATGTTTTGAAGGTTTAGAATGTTTCGCTTTATTAAAGATTGAATCAAAATGTAAAAGAATTGTAGTGGTAAAGATGGAAAACATTTACAGAGTAGTACTGAAATTCCGAAGTGTTAGAATCGACGGAAAGTTTTCGACGAATAAAGATTTTTAATTAGAAAGTTTAAATAACAAGAACGTTGCTAAAAATTTAGTTATAAAGCATTTTAAAAGGCATGGTTAAAAAAAATAAAGGAAACTCGAACCAGGATCGTACCGTGGTGTTCCTGCGACCTTGACAGAACTACCAAAGAGTCGACCCACCCCAAGACGTGTTACATTTTTGTTAATTTTGCATCCCATTAATGATTCCCCCTACAGACAACTACCTCCCTGTCATTTTTTCTACATAGATTTAGCAAATCTTATATTTTTAAGTAGGTTTAATATAAAATGTTTCTTTAATGAGGTGCATTAATGATAACTACTGTACACAACAAATCAAATGTATGATTGCACTAAATAAATTAAAAATTGTACATATATTCTAAAATTTATAATAATTCTGTAATTTTCAATTAGTCACAGAAAGCATATTCTTGAAATCTTTTTCATTTACTCAGCATATCGTACTGATCTAAATCTTAAATTTTATTTTGTTTAGCGGTCATTTTTGAGCCCTATTCTGAATGCGCCGTTGGCGGGGCCCAATCTCACCACCCCTTCGATACGGCCCTGATTCGAACCTCTAACCCTAAATATCGTACCATGATAAGGTTTTAGGTTTAATTCGTCTGTCTTGTCTTCATCCGGTTTTATTGCATCATGTGTTGCATTCTGTGTTTAACCCTTAAATGCCCAATGTTGCCTTTAAGCAACATGCCCAATTTTGTCTTCTAAAATCTTGTGAATAAGACGCAAGCTCTAATGCTTGTTGTTGCTAATACTATTTTTTTATCCATAAACCATACTTAGAACAAAATAGGATTGTTTAATGTATCTTTTTCCTATGCTTTATTCAAGAAACGAAAGTCAATAAACATTTTAAAATCAATTTTTAACAAATTGGCTTTAAGGGTTAACAATGTTTACATCACGTAATTTACAGAATGAATACTAAAGTAAGAATATTGTCGTGTTGCTGTCTTTTTGAAATGAAGACACCATATTTTAGACAAATATTTATATTTTGGACATAGGCACACACAAGACAAACAACACACATAAATGTTACAGTGCGATACGTTGCACCTTAAAAGCCAGAGCTATACCAAAATAACGAACACATAGGCCTAAACATCTCACCTCGCTTCTCGAGGTCGCCACTCAAACCGACTCGTTTACAAAAAGCAACCCTAGACTAGCAAGGAGTTGCGCCAAATGTCCGATCAACCATCGCCAACAGTAGCCAAACATTATAAATATAATCAGGTTCATAAAAGCGAAAGTGAAAATTCTGCTTTGGAATTAATGCTCAAAGAAAGCAATTTTTTATAATCATAGCAATAACATTGGCAAAAATAGATGAGTGAAGGGCTTTATGAAACAATAAAACTGGTTTGAATCTTATTACAACAATAAAAATCATTGCTACTAATTGCATTTAAAATTAATTTTGAAAATTTATTAAAATTATATAAAAATTGCATAATCACACTTTTCTAATTTTAAAATGGTGTGAAAATGGTTTTTATGCGATAATATGCTGCGAAGATATTAAGTTAAAGCTTTAACATTTCGATTAATTTTTTATTAATTAATTAAAAATTTATCGAAAAATTTAAAAACCCTTTCACAATGAGCACATACTACAAAGAACTAACAATGTGGCAAATTTGGTAGTTTTAGGTGAAACGTTATTCTCTGTAGAGCGGTGCATTCTACGCGTAACGCATCGCTTAGTTATAGAAAGTATGCCAATCTAAAACCACTATTATGCTTAATTTAAAAAAAGTGCAATTTCATTAAATTTTTTACAATACAGATGGATTTTCGAACCTGCATTTTTTATGTGGGTGAGCCATCTTAGAGCTGAACAAGTCTCTAACACGACGTCTGAGCTGCCATAGAACTCTCTAAATTTCCCCAGCACACTAACATGAGGGCATTTGACTCAAGACTTCTGGAGTCAGCGGTGGTCATATGGCAGAGTTTCGGCTTCGGGACCGGAAAGTCACGGATTCAACACCAGATTCCACGGAAGAGCCACCTTGCACACATATACGAGATTACCATCTAATCACATCTATCTTCCGGCTATCAAACTTTCATATTCGAAGTTGTTCGTTATGATAAGACAGTAACTCTCCTTATTTGAATTATATTTCCATCTTCATTAGTAAAAGAGTTTTTGAGATTCCTGAGTGGCATAGAAAGGGAAAGTGGCGCCCAGATCATGATAGGATTTTTTCGCAACTTAGTTTGTGTAAACGGCGCTCGGGGCATGAGGTTTTTTCACCCTCATATTATTTGCGATGCAATTGCCAAAATGGGATTTCTTTTGAGCGGTTACTCGCCAAATATTGTCATCCTGAGAATTATTTCCTCTGCTTTTGGCAATTTTTTTCTACCGATTGGCTTCGATTGTGGCGAGCTTGGCAATGAGACTGCAATGTGTTCTTAAGTCTTACCCATTTAGTTTGAATTTAAAATACCATAGGGCTTATTTTCTGTTGCTATTGTTTTTCTGCCTTCTTCTAATCTTTAATTTCTTTCAAACGTCCCTTAGCATCGGAAATGTTCAAAGAATAGTAGTCACATGCTGCTATAAAAAGTTTTTTTATTCAAGACACAATTCAATACAGATAAACGCAAAAATGTTTATTTCAATTTAAATTGTAATAGCATCATTACTTTTGATTTAAATGAAATTACACGGAATTTTTCTGCTGCTGTGATAAAGAAGTCTCATTCATTACTTTACATCCATTGCTTTTTTCAGTTTGCTTGGTTTTTTGGTGGCAGACTTGGGGTTTTTTCTTAGTGCTTCGACCAGCTTTTCTTAGCGGCGATTTTGATCTTTTCGTTTCTTTTCCAGGAGACTTCTTTTTAGATTTCTTGATGACGTATTTTCCGTCCTTTTTCTCCAAATGGCCAGTCTCCAAAAGCCTTTTCAAAATGAACTTCGTCTCGGGTTTCATGGCTAGTCCTTCCTGCTTGGAGTCCAAGAACTTCTTGACGTGTCGGATGGTCACTACGTTACTACCTTTCACACTTGTAGCTAGTGTTCCTTAAACATCGATAGACTATCGATACTAACGAAGCCAAGTTGATAGTATATGGTTGTCGGAACTATCGATAGTTTGAGAAAACTACCGAATGTACTGTCGATAGTTGAACTACCGATGTTTTAGGAACACTACTTACAACAGCCATTAAGATCCACTTGATAATTTTGGCTTTTTCAGCTGACGACATTGTCTTGGTTTTGAATAGGGCTTGTAGTTCAGATAATTATGGATAATTATAATTTTTGGATAATAATAATTCAGGATAATTATGAGATACATTTGGAAGAAACTATTGATGCGTCCGCGAATTCTGACTTAAAAGTTTTACAATTTGGCTTGAAATGATAATGCAATTCATGTGAAAACTTTAAAAACCCCTTTTTTTCCACTCATCTACTGGGTGAAAGATCCTTTATTCAAAACTCAAAAATAGCATTATTTAAAACCAAGCCATCAATTTCTAGGGAAGAACTTTTTTAAAACTTAAAAATTCTGCTACCTATCTAGTAACCGTTGGAAATGTATGCTATTAAAAGAGGCTATTTCATAGGATCAGAAATTTATTGTAAAAGGTTTCCAACGTGAGACAGAAACCACAACCCAAAAATGTTTAAAATGCAGGCAGAATGTCTTACTCACCCTAAAAAAGCAGTTTAAGTTAGATTGTTGAAGTTACAGTTAATCTATAATTGTACACCACAGTATTTCTTAACACCAGATTATTTGTTGTTGGTGATAAAGTATTAAAATTCAAATAAATTAAAATAAAAATATTTCAAATGCTAAAAACGTGTTTGGAAATGGTTTCGCGAAGAAGCAACGTAGGGTTTTAGTTTTTAATCTTGTGAACAAGTTGCAATTACATTCCTGCTTCTTTATGTATTGTTAGCAGTTGCGTAACTTGGTATGCCTTTTCGGAATTGATGTACAGAACTGTAGATTGCAACTCAGACAATTTTTTTCACATGTTTTAACCTAAAGTAGGTATTAATCAGATTACAAATCTTCAAAAAGCTCCATAAAATGGTACAACTTTGATATACGGCTACCACTGGCGATAATTTTGTTTTGGCGACTTTTATCGACAATTTCAATATAGGACCCCATTGGCGCTATTTTGTTTTGGCGACTTTTTCCGACAGTTTTAATATAGGACCCCATTGGCGATATTTTGTTTTGGCGACTTTTTTCGACAGTTTCAATATAGGACCCCATTGCCGATATTTTGTTTTGGCGACTTAACGATACGATATTCGGTTAGGTGACAAAAAGTCGCCAATACAAGATTATCGCCAATGGTGCCGTATATCAAAGCTGTTCCCATAAAATTAGCAAAACAGCTAACGTAATTTAGAGTGCAGCAAAATATCACATTGTTTGAAATGCAACTATAATGTTTCTTTGTAAAATGATTTCATGATATTCAATTAGGAAAGTGTTAAAAGTCTGTGTATAATATCTCTTAACAAATCTTTGTCTGATGATAAAAACATGTCACAAAGTACCTTCGAAAAAAATAAATTTAACTATGATGAAGCCAGAGCAAATGCGTTCAGAAAAAAATATTGAAATGTATCTGCATATAAAATAATGTTAGTACTTCATATAGAAAGACTTCAGAAAATTTGTTATTTAACAGAAATTTTTCATCATCTTCAAAACAATTTATTCCAACTTTTGTTTAATATGTTCTCTTTGAACGATCGAAACGTTGACTGAGAATTTTATTTTTGGTCAACTTAACCCTTTATAAGGCCGTAATACTTACCATCAACTTCAACAATTTTTAAAAGCATTTTTTAAGGTTGGCATAAGTTCTCGCCAAATGTTTCGATGAAACAAAAACCTAGATGTTTCAGTCTCTTTTCTCAAACCACAACGAACGGCTTGATTATTAATTATCAAAATTATTTGACAAAAAATGAATGTAATCGAATATACTAAATGAATTTCTTTTCTTAAGTGAATCTCAATCCCAAAGCCATTTTACTACAACTCTATCAGAAAAAAATGGCCCTTTAAATGGTTAATGCTTCCTTCCTTATAAACTGAATCTTTCTTTTCATTTATTTATTTGTTGAGATCCATTCTATTCTTTACTGTCAAATATTTCATACATGGCTTTCTCAAGTTGTGCGATGTCTTGAACTTTCACCAGGTGAGCTCTGTCCAGCAGACTTTTGAGAACGAGTCTGCTCTTCGACTTGAGAGAAATAGCGCACTTCTTCGAGGGAGATCTGACAGGTAGCAATCACTCTCAAAACAGACAGTAAAGACAACTTATAACAAAGGTTCCACTGGGGGTACGTTAAGGACCAGTTGAGGTACGCGAACTCAAACTTGGTAATGGTGGACACAAGAAAACATAAGGGATTAAAAGTGGTACAGAATTTCGTTTCCCCAAGTTCGTGTAAAAAGTAAAAGTTGTGCAAGTCCTACCCTCAAAATAAGTAAAAAAGAAGGCAAAAGAAAGTGTAATTTTTAGCTATCCTTATAAGTTAATGCGAAATTATTACAATACTGATTTCATCTGTTTTGACGTTGAACTAATACTACTGTAAAAATGGAATAAAATGTAAAATAAAAAATAAGTCCTGCCAATGTTATAAATTCCAGTCACTTGACTCTTAAGCCTGCCTAAGCCCTTAACATTATTGATAAAAACTTCTTTTTGTAGATGGATGGTTGGAGGGAGGATATGAATGTAGGTCTGTACGAGAAAAGAAAAAGACTAATCAAGGGGGGTACGCATGGGAAAAAAGTTTGGGAACCCCTGGGTCAGACTGTAGAACAAGATATTGCGTTCGACACTTTTCCAGCCTTTAAGTAATAATTGTGTTGAATCTGACGCCAAATTTGGGGGAGTTACCGCTTTAAAAAATTTCAGGTTTGGTGGTTGTACCATTTACTTAAGCCTCACCAATCCATTTTCAGATATAGCACTTTTTACTTTCTCGTATACGAAGTATATACAAAGAGAAAGTATTGTAATCGTCAAAAAATTCGAACTCGAGATTTTGATGAATTTCCACGTTTTAGACCTCCCTGAGCCCGAAAAACACAATTTTGGAATTATGTCTGTCTGTCTGTGAACACGATAACTATTAGAGCTACGGGGATGAAATTTGTTTTGTGATCTTGACACATAATCTGTAGGTTTCTGTCAAATTGTGGACGAAATCCGTCCACGGGAAGTCTGTCTGTCCGCGTTCATGTGAACACGATAAATCAAAATATTGAATAGCTAAATGGATAAAATTTGGTACACAGTTTTATCATCAGTAATGTAGGTTCGTATCAAATTTTTGGCCAAATCCGTCAAAGGGTTAATTGTCTGTATAATCGCATACTTTTGAACGCAATAACTTCTTTAAAAAATAACTTTGATAAATGAAATTTCGTATGTGGCCTTCTTACATTGGTGGTAGATTTGTGTCCAATTTTTGTGTCAATCGGTTAAAAAAAGGCGTTCAAGTTGTAAATTTCGTTTCCTTTATCTGCACCCAGCCCTACTGGTAATCACGCCGGCTTCTAATTCCTCTTCCGCGTAGAACGACCTTCGGAAATTGTAGTATGACGTTGCCCTTTTTTTTCTCCACAGCATTAGGGGTTCTTGTTCGTATGAAGTTTTTGACTCCGTAGCGGTGGTTGAGGTTTTTGTATATTCATTTGAAATCTAAAGACACATTATACTTAATGAATGGAGTAAATGTTTAATTTCTGAATATGTGCTAAACAATAAAGATTATTAGCTGTGGAAAATATGACTGTGGTACAACTTATGGCGTCGTGGCAGAGTCCAATTTTTTGGACAGAAGGTTCGCTGTTTCAGCACCCAATTCCATGGTAAATTTGCCGTGTATATGCAGCTGGTTCACGTTAAATCGTCGATGATCGAAAGTCCTCCCGCTGGTGTAGTGCAGAAATTTGAAAAGGGGCGGGGGTGCTGATTCAGATGTCGTACTCGTCATTTGAACTCGGTTTTAAATTGCTAGGTGTCTCAAAATAGCCTTCGTGTAGCTTCGAAACAATATTAATGCAATAATGCAACTAAATAAACCAACTGTCGATGGAAATACGACTTCTGTCTCATGCACAACCCTACGGGCGAGGGAAGGCGCCTCAAATATGGGGATGAGAAGTTGCTGTATAAGTAAACAGATTCTCGCTTCCCTGGAAGCAGTGACGAAACTAGGTATTTTGGCGCCCGGGGCAAAATCTGCGATTAGCGCCCCCTACACCTACCCGAATACCAACAAATAGCACATAGATTAGTTTGCTTAAAGCCTTAATTTAAATCTACCGTTCTATACTGAAAAATGTCTAACACTAATTAATATGTTTGTAAGTATTTAATAAAGAAAAAAAACATACGAAGAAAATTTTGTTTGACCTAATACAAATACACTGAGTTCAAGTTTTACATAGTGTACATTATAAAAAACATGTGCAATAATATAACAATGATAATATCCTAACTATGTGTTCCACTTGGAAAAATTAATGTTACAAACAATTTTTCAGATGGATAGGTTAGTTTACTCTGTTAACCATTAAACACTCAAATTATTTTAGTTTAATTTTCCTCTTCTTTGCTCTGTAAAAGTTTTATCACATCATCATAGGAAACGTTTGATGCCTTCTCATGTTCAATGTAAATCACTGCAAGATTAGAAAGGCGATCTTGCTTGGTTAGTTTCTTAAATAGTTTTTTATGATTTTAAGTTTGCTAAAACTTCTCTCATTCGATGCGACAGAAACTGGTAGAGTCAAGTAGATTCTTACGGCCGTGGTCAAATTTGAACAGTTTTCATGAAGACCAGTTGTATATAAATAATTTTAAAAATCAAGGGTAGTAGAATTTAGCTTACTCTTTTTTTATTCATTTCCAGCTAAATTGTCGCTACCTATCACAGAATACTTAAAACTCTCTATTTCAACAGATAGTTCATCCTTGTCCAGATCGTCTCGGTACATATTTGCCAAAGTAGCAGCCTTCTCTCTTAAAATTTTGTTATCAAGAGTCGTCAGTTGTTTGGGAGACAAGAATTCCGAAAATTCCATTCACTTTTTGCATTGATTCGAATCGTCTCTCTAAGTCAGCTTCTATTCTATCATTCACTTGCAGTAGGGCAAGTTTGAATTTTTTTATGTTGAGAAACTTCAGAGCTTTCATCTTCACATTTTTCGTCAAAAAATCTTTTCCTCTTCCTTAAAAGACGGGACAAGACAAGATTGTTTTGCTTCTTCAAGGACTTTATTCACAATTGTACCTCTACAATCTTCTATTTGTGCAGCCAGTCCTTTTAAGAGGTTGCAGGCAACATCAATGGCTATATCCTCTTTTTGAAGCATTTTACTGACGATGTCTATTTTTTTAATGTTTTATACCAGAAGCAAGTAAAAACTACAAATTCAAAGGTCTGAATACTTTTCAAAAGTGACACAGACTTCGTTTCAGGGCTTGATACTGAATCTAATGCCAGGTGATTCAAAGCCTCTACAATCTTGTTCAAGTATTTGTGGACAACAGTTACAGCTTCTCTACGAGATGACCACCGAGTGTCACTTTCTTTTTTTAGTGCCAGTGGTGAATACTTTAATAAAACCTCCCATCTATTAGTAGAAGCGCTAAAATATATGCAAAGGCAATTAACAGTTCCGAAGTAACCTGCCATTACTCAAACCAAATTCAATGTATGAGCAGCGCACGGTACAAATTTGGTCAAAGGGTTACTTTCTGAAATATGTGCCTGTACTCCCTGATATTTACCAGCCATATTTTCGCCGTTATCGTATGATTGCCCTCTGCAGTTCTTAATGTCTAATCCTTCGGGTTCAATTTTTTTCAAAATTTCCACCGAGAGTCTTCCTCTCTTTTTACACATAATGGTGGTGAGGGGGGGGATCCTAATTCACATAAATATGATGTTGAAAATTGCAGTAAAAAGTTTAAAACTTTTTTAGATATTGACACATATCCTTCTTTTATGGAAAACCAAAAAGATTTCAAGAGACATTTCCTTGTATTTAATCAGAAGGAGAAAAGGCAACCAGAAAGGTTAGCTGTTTGCAATGAAAACTATCTTTGAACTGGAAAACTAATAACAAAAATAGTAAATATATTTATTTTTATATCTGGACACATATTTCTCTGGAATACCACAGGGTTCACCCGGAAATCTTTTAGGGCGCACTTTTGAGTACCACTACTTTAAAGTGTGCCTAATGTAGACAAAATTCGAAAGGTTCACTTGTCCAGCGACAGTTTTGAAAAACTGATGCTTAACAACGAAAAAGAGCAGATTAATACCACTTACCTTCATTAGTATTTTCTTTTAGCCACGATGACAAAAATGAGGAGATATTATTTTATTTTTTCTCTCTCTTTAGCTTTTTCACGGTTTTCAGAGCTTGACAATTTTCGGGACATCTTTCGTTGAGTAGCAGAGTGAGGTTACGTTGCGGAATTGTCTCCTACTTTCCGTTTCAATATCCGAAGACTGCCCCTTTTGGACGATTTTATTCAGTAAAGGGTTGATAGGGAGTGTAATATGAGCCCATTTCTAGAGTCCGGACAGGCGCATATGCGGAAGGAAGCTGTAGTGCGATGCGTTCCCACATTCCTACGCGAATCCATCAGTCACACCCTTCAGCCCCCTGCGTCTCGTTGCACCGGCGTTGCTTGGGTTTTATCAACAGACACATCTTAAATTTACGTAATTATTTAATAACATTACAACTGGTTTTGATGCAGGGCTAGAATTTAAACAGAAAATTAGAAAGTAAAACATATATTTGTTATGCTATTTTTTTTCTCCTAAATTTTTCACCTCCCTAGTTTGGCGCCCCCTGCCGGCTGGCGCCCGGGGCAATTGCCCCGGTTGCCCCCCTCTTGTTTCGTCACTGCCTGGAAGGTACAATAATGGTGGTATCGCTGATATGGGTCCATCGACGATGACACATCGTACCTCCTTTTGAGGGTTCGTCTGATGAGTTTCTAGACATGGGGACTGTAATGTGTAGGCCACAACGCTCGAATTTTCTATTCGCGGTGGCCGCGTCATTCACTTCGCTTGGTTGCAAAGACAGGACAGGGAGAATTCGTTATGGTTCTGTCTCATACACAAAACCTTAGTCTTATTAGGGAATTGAACTGAGACTCCCTAAATTGACAAAGCCGTGCATTCACCACCCTACCAACCAGGGGGTAATAAGTAATTTATAGCAGTTTTACAACTAGGAAACAATCACTATCTTAGGGATTTCAAGTTCACCACTGTAAGCTGTACTTAAATGTGATTAGTTTGTTATGCAAAAATTGAACCACTAGCAATCCGTATACTACATGATTTATTGTATTATATAAATGATATTTTTTTTAAATGCGGCATTAAATTTTTTCTATAAATATTTTGAGAAAGCAACCCTATCTTAAAATTTATTTACATCTGCATCCAATCTCATTGTCGAAATTATTTGAAGCAGAGTTTTTAAAACTTTTTTCCTTTGGCGAAAGATTTTATTCATTTTAATGAAATTTACGGAAAAAATTTACTTCAAACGTTTGTTTGAAGTAAAGTAAGAATACTTCAAACAAGCGTACAAAATAACAATAGAAATCCACATGCCCCCTGTGGAGACACAGAGGGAAAAGGGGGTTACTATTGTTATTTTTATAGCTGCAGCGACACAAATCGGCTAGAATCGGCTAGTGTGCACCGGGCCTTATATCAAGCTTCATTTCTTCTTTTAGTCTCACCGCACACTCTTTATTATACAATCTGCTCTAACAGGAATTTATTTGGTTATAAAATTTATCCCACCCCTTAGAATACGCCGCAACTTGCATTTTAGTATTATTTACCCGCGTTTAGCTGTAGCTATCGAAAGACCGCACCAGCATTATGGTATGAAAGGCAAACTACTGACTAAATTTAATAAAATGCAAAATATCTAACTTCAGGTTTGTGCTATCTGATAGTTAAATTATTAAACATAGTTTTAGAAACATTTAAAACATTGCAATCCTTTGAAACTTTAATGTTTCCTCTTATTTCGAAGGAAATATTCATTTTTTTTAAATGCGTCCGTAAATTAATAGATCTGTAGAGAATAATGGGCCTGGAGTTGAATTCTTCATTGCTACGAACTTCTCTGAAACTAACTTAACCCTTAAATGTCCGATTATTTTAAAAATGATTTATAACTGTTTTTTGACTTTCATTTCTTATACAAAACATGGGGAAAATACACAGCTAAAAAACGGTTTGTTCCCAATCGGAAATACTGGGCTTTCATTGAGAAAAAAATCCTTGATAAGATTCGTTAATATTAAACACAGATGAATTTTAAGAACTAATAATAATGTTGCAAAATCTTTCTGTGGGTGTATGGTGTAAACAGTCCAACATGTAGGATAATGGAGAATGAAGGTTTATTTACAAATATGCAGAAAAGCACGTTGCACAGGTACAGGAGACAATAGTTCTTGCACAGATTACCAATGTAAACAGACAACAATTCACAGGTAATAACAGTTCAGCACTTTGATATTTAACAACACAAACAGTCAGCAAATAACTAGTAACGACAATAACTGCACTTTCAATAGCGCTCAGCTCACCAGCTTTCTAGCTCGCACTGCGGACGAAACTCTAAAGTCGTTCCCAATGGATAAACGCTACCCCCTCAGATCCAGGCGCGGTCCTTATATACTCTCTTCGACAAGCCGTGACGTCACATGGAGTTTTCTCGTATATTCAAGCGTATTCCCTTTCCTAATAGAAATAGCGAGAAAAGGGGTTGCATTTTCTGAAATCCTCTATTTGTCGCCAAAATGGTCGCCAAGTTCGTCGCTAAGATCAGGGATCCCGGAACAGCCGCTGCCCGTCAGTCTATGCTTAATCTTGTAAAACTCTCTTCCCAACCATAAGATTAACATTTCTGGGAAGTGACTTTCCATTTTCATAATAAGGATAAAAAGTTTCTTTCAACGTTATAGAATAAAATATAGTATTCTCAAGCCTACAAACAAAGCAACAAACATCAATTTATTTTTCTTCAGGACTCAGGCTGTCATCTATCTGTTTTAAACTAATTTGATAATATTTTCAGTATGTATCCTATTGGCAAGGCATCATAGCTTGACTCTTATGCACAATATTTTAAAACACAAAATTGGGTATGTTGCTTAAAGGCAGCTCCAGTGCGGTGATTGGGTAGAAAAAGTAGGGGAGGGGCAAAAATTTATAAACATCCGAAAGTACCCAGGAATGTAACGGGTAAACAACAAAATTTAAAAACTTAGTCACAAAATTAGCTGGCTTTCCCAGGCCGCTGTAGGCTAGTGGCAAGGTATCGACTTTGGGGCTGGAGGGTTCCAGATTCGAAATCCGATTCCACTGAAGATTCGCCGTGTATGGGGACTGTTGCACTCTAAATCATACGTAGTAGCCAAACTGCTCCCGTTGGTGTGGCGTGGAAGTTTAGAGAGGGGGTGCCATCTCAGGTGTCGTCCTCTTCATCTGACCGTGGTTCAAAATTACGAGGTCCGTCCCAAAATAGAACTCGTGTTGCTGCAAAACGGGACGTTAATGTAACTAAACTAAACTAAACTAGCTGGCTTTCCCAACCACTATTGCTTTCTTATAATTACCAATTTTAGGCAACTAAAATTAAATTAAAATTTTATTTTTCCAGAAAAAAGTATGGGGCTACTGCCCCCTCCCCCAGCTCGCCGCCAGAGGGCAACACTGGCCAAATTAAGGGTTAAAACATTGGTCCATTTGATCAGCAGCCATACTGGCATCTTCACTCCATAAGTTCCACCACTAATCTGACTCAAAGTCAAAAATCCGTGGCAGCAAACATTTGGCCACCCCGCAATACGGCGGAACGCAGATGGCGCGTCAACGAAGTGTTTTTGGAGAATATCTTCCAAAAAAAAAACCAATAATATTTTTTTAAAACAGCGGGAGTGGTCTCCCCGAAACTTTCTCGTATACTACTGTGGAGAAAAAATAAGCTAAAAGGCAGACAAACGAACAAGCGTCCCTAACCGCAGTGGAGAAAAAAAGCTTTGGAATAGGAACCTTGGAGGCGAAAGGCGTGGGTAGAAGCGGAAAGGATTAGCGCAAGTGAATCGCGCAATTACGCAATAACGACGTCGCGTCGTCGTGTGATGAGAAAGAACAAATAGGCGATTTGAACACCTTTTCGACTGATTGAAACGAAAATTGGGCACGGATCTACAATTATTGTTAGCAGGCCTCGGACCAATTTTTAATTATCAAAACTTTAGGATTTACGAGATATAATGTTTAAAACTACGCGATTATACCGACCGATAGAAAGTCAACCCTTTGACGGATTTGGTCCAAAAAATACGGATAAAGATCTATATTCCTGATGATTAAACTGTGTACCAAATTTTATCCACCTGGATATTCAAGTTTTTGAGTTATAGTGTTCTCAAGAACGTGGACAGACAAACAGACTTCCCATGGACGGATTTTGTCCAAAATTTAATAGAAACCTACAATTGATGTGTCAAGATCATATATAAAATTTCATCCCCGTAGCTCTAATAGTTTTCGAGTTATCGTGTTCACAGACAGACAGACATAATTCCAAAATTGTGTTTTTCGGACTCAGGGAGGTCTAAAACGTGTAGATTCTTCAAATTCTCGAGTTCGAATTTTTTGACGATTACAATACTTTCTCCTTGTAAACTTCGTATACGAGAAAATAAAAAAGCCATCAATTTTGTGTCTTTAATGGTACAAGCATGTACATGCAAAGGAATCTTTTGAATTTCTGAGCTATTGCTCTGAAATTTTCGGGACATTGCTATTACATCATTCTTATGTTGCAAAAAAAAATTCTTTCTCTGGCAAGAAATTATCAATTGTATTAAAATATTACAAAACTTCATATTGTTCCAGGCGTATTAAAATATAGCATAAAACTATTTTCCCAGATTTTTAAATAGATATTTTAGCTCTACAAGATATTATGCATGTTTAACATGGCTGAAATTACAGATTTTGATTAAAATCAAGAATTACTCGATTTTTCTTTTAAAATTAGCAAAACTCATTGCAATATAAAGCACGAGGCTTCAATCTAAAAGAAATTCTACAAAATTATATTGGTATACGCTATAATTTCAGCGTTAGCTATAAATATTATGTGTATGGAGTATTTTAAAAGTGGATAAAGTAATAAATGTTCATTTTCAGAAAATGCTTGAAATATGCAATCCGCAATATCAGTAAAAAATGCTTATATTGAACGAAAGCATAAAGAGATCAAAAATAATTCTTTTCCCAGATAATTGCTGGTGTTCTGTATATTAATAAAATATTAAAACTATGAAAAAACACAATTTTGATCGATTTTTCATATGCTCAATGTCCTTTGCACTTTTATGTAAACGATGAACCAAACCAGTGAAAACACTTCATCAGAATCTATCAGTTATCTACTAAAAACAAAGTTGGGATGTAGGCTAAGTGGTCCCCTACCAGAACATATGTTCCCCTTTTTCTGCCCTATTAGCGAGAGAAGCCCTTTTAAGCGGCAGTTCACCCGGGGGGCAATCCCCATCACGGCACGCACAACCCCCGGTGGTCGCGCGTGGTCCCCCCCCCCCCCCTAAAATATCGGAGCGATTATTCGGTGTTTAAATTCTGCTTTATGCTTCGTTCCAGTTTACGTATTGCTGATGCTAGTGGAAAGCCACTGTCTCATGCAGTTTGTAGTGAAAATCATGTGATTTGTCGTGAAGTCCCAATCCGTTCAATTGGTGCTCGTTTGAGCAGGCGCAGGTGAAAGTAGGCCGCAAATGGAAGAAGATGTTAAAATGTCAGAAGACATTGAGAGTGCAACATCTTTTCTGATCCGGTATTTACTACAGAGAAAAAGGACGATTTTTATATTATAACAAAGTCAGCTAGTTAAAGAATTTATCAATTTATATAAATTTTATTATTTAGTAAATAGTTCTGTGAATATGATTAAAATATCGGGCGTTATTCGGTGTTTAAATTCTGCCGCTCCAGGCTATCGGATGCTAGTGGAGAAAGCCACTGTCTCATGCGAGTTTGTAGTGAAAATCGTGTGATTTGTCGTGAGGAACTCTAATCCGTTCAATTAGTGCTCCGTTTAGCTGGCGAAACGAGTGAAAGTAGGCCGCAAATGGAAGAAGATGTTAAAATGTCAGAAGACATTGAGAGTGCAACATCTTTTCTGATCCGGTATATTTACTACATGAGAAAAAGGGACGATTTTATATTAACAAAAGTCAGCTAGTTAAAATTTACAATTTATAAATTTTATTATTTAGTAAATAGTTCTGTGAATAGTTGCCCCCCTAAAATATCAGACGTTATTCGGTGTTTAAAATTCTGCTCCAGGTCTATCGGATGCTAGTAGGAGAAAGCCCACTGTCTCATGCAGTTTGTATTGAAAATCATTGTCGTGATTTGTCGTGAAGACTCAATCCGTTCAATTAGTGCTCCGTTTAGCTGGCGAAACGAGTGAAAGTAGACACCAATGGAAGAAGATGTTAAAATGTCAGAAGACATTGA
>BGPR01000083.1:165472-208753 GCA_013235015.1 Araneus ventricosus
TCTTCGAAGGCACAGAGCAGCAGCAGTATCGATGTCCGATGTTACAATCAACTAGGTAGTTAATGAAAGTCAATCAGCAGGTGTCAGTAGTCGTAACGAGAGTCACCGTAGCACCAGAAGCAAAAGACAAGATATCTAGAGAAATAAAGTCAATGATGGCAGGCAGCTAGTGAAGACAAGCCAGTCAAGGAAACTCTAAAACATACAGCAGGTAGTTGTCACTGTATCGGAAATACACAGAAGTTTATCAAATTTCAGTAGATAACAGTTGTAGACTCAAAAGTAGCAGCAGTATCGACGTCCGATGTTACAATCAACAAGGCAGTTAATGAAAGTCGCCGCAGGCGCACAAGAAAATGCAGGAAGGACTCTCAAAGATTTGTCAGTTTCAGTGAAACGAAACCATTCGTCGATGTTTTCCAGTAATTCATAAAGACAAGTATCCATAAATTTCAGCAGGTATCAGTAATCGTTACGAGAGTCACAGTACTAACAAAAGCAGAAGAGAGCAAGACAGACGATGTCAAAGATGGCAGGTAGGTTTTAGGAATCACTAAGAGAAGCCAGGTGCAGAGGAATCTATTTTACAGCTATTTCACGGACAAAGTTTTCGCAAATGGCAACATTGAAAAAGCTTTCAATTCCGTATTTTTCATTCATTTATTTGTAGGCCAATAAAAATTCAGAATTTAGTCCTTAGACAGCATTCCATTAAATATTTTATCGGACATATAAAAGTCTAGAGCGTCAGTGGGTGAATCTTCCTCAAGAAAGTTTGAAACGTAAATTTATTTTACAGTTATTGCAATTGCACAGAGCAAAGTTTTTGCTCCCATAATTGTCGAAGTTCTTGTTGCTTAGCACACGGCAACATTTTAAAATCTGTTGATTTGGCAATATTCATCCATTTATTTTTTCGCTTTTCCATCATTCTTGCTTGTAAAGAATTTTGCCATTCAAGTAATAACTTCGGAGAATCAACCAATTTCGATTTGTGAATTTTTTGCAAAAACTGCTGATGTTGCAGCATATCAGCCGTGGCGGAATCCTTATGGTCCAAAATTGTATAAGGTAAATCAGATACCACATATTTAATGGTTGTTTCTTCGTTATTCTTCATTGCAACCGTTTCAATATTCGAAATTTCGTCAGAAGTATCGGGAATGTTAGTTTCCACAAAATCCAAAGGCTCCAAAGTTGGGGCGTCATCACTGCTTTTCAAGTTCTCATCCTCAGAAGGTTGAAGAACTAAGGAGTCATTAGAATTTTTTAGTTCAACAGCAGGTTGTTCTTCAGTTGCAAGATCAAAAATTATAACATCATCCTCCGAAGATACATTTTGCTTAGATGCAATTTCAGTTTCGCAAGAGTAAAAGTCATCCATGTGTCCATACTTTTTCCGTTTCGGAAAGCAACTCAGTTTTCCACCCATCTTCTCAATCAGATATTCAAGCTCAAATAAAACAATACAATCTTTCAAATAAAAAAAATCGGCAAGCTCAGTTAAGCTAGCAAAAAGAAACGCAATAAATCGCACTCGTAGTGAGTATATCAAAATGTCGCAAAGATACGATTAGAGAGCACACGAATTCTTAAATATCAGATTCGCAAATGGCGATGTTGTTTAACATAATTATGAAGTATTGTTACTCCAAGCCACTGTTTAAAATCATTTTGCTTACCAACAATATTAATAAACAAAAATAGCACTGTTGAAATATTGTTACTCTAAGCTATTGTTTACAATTACTTCGTTTACTAACAATGTTAATAGCATTATTAAATAGCCTCATTATTGTCATTATTTACGTATGTTTCCAGTGTTATATGAATATGAGTAATGTACAGCATTTTTATTATAAGGCAGACTAATATTATTTAAACCATTATATTTTACTCATGAACAATTATAATTCAACATCAGTCTGTATATCATCAAAAATTCTATGTTTTTCACATATTTCCTCACGATTTAACAGCCGTTTCTCAGTTATAACTGAATAATCCCTTAGTGGAAGCAGGCGCAGGTTTAGAATGTGCACTATTAGGAATCAAACGCAAAGTATCATAAATCTAAACTTTAATAGTATATAAATCAGTTAAAGTGGCAAGAAACAAGGTCTACAAGGTCTTGCGGGGCCCTGATCCGATGTGTTATAATAGTATAGGCACAAAGACACTATTACTTTCCTACCCTTCAGGACTGAAAAATTGGCCCCACCTAAAATATTTGGCAGGGGCCCCAAACTTTCTTCACTTTATTGAATGTTTGCATAGATCTTAAATAGATTATTTATAAATACAGCAGATGTCGCTTGTAGTGATCACTTTGGGACAAAGCCAAAGTGATCTCTGCATCCAAATGATCAGTACATTAAAAATGACTTGAAAATAATATAAATCTGTAGATATACAAGGATCAGAGGATTAAGGCACTCTTCGGATGCCCTTTGATGACAAAACATTAGTGTGTTCATATCACTTCTTAAAATCAATAATGAAGAAGGGGAAAAAATAATAGAATAACCCGGGCACCATTTACCCTTGTTAACACACTGATGACGATTTGGGGGAGGTGGCGAAAAACCATATTTTGTCCCAGGCGCCGCTTAGCCTAGCTATGACCTGAAAAAGATATCAGAAAAAACAGGGCACACAACATTGTTAGTATGTACTCATTTGTTTTAATTAGAAAAAGAAAATCGATACAATGAACAAAATTGAAAACAAAACAATCATACATATTTAATTTATAAAGCTTTCTTTAAGAAGTTATCTTTTTTTTTTGGGGGGGGGGGGTTCCAAGCATTTGTTGGATACATCTTTCATATGAGTAATGCTCATCAAATGATTCAGCACGGTGTATGTTATTCAATTGATCCTAATGTACGAAAGGCTTTCTTGGGCTCATGGTGGTTTCTCATCGTCATTGTCCCCATGTTCTGTGGCATCTGTTATCATCGAAACTGATCACTACAAGCGAATCGTTGATCACTAGAACAGGAGGATTTTCTATGTGTTCAGTTACAGGAGATCCGCTCCACGATATTTTTACCAGTGAAACCGACTGATCATTACATCCATGATCACTACAAGCGGCGACTACTGAATAAGTAATTTATAAATATAATAAATATTATTATAATACATTTGTCCAGGGGGAGAAGAATCTTTTTACACTGAAAGGCCTCATAAAATTTCGGCAGTCGTTCAAAAAGCAGCACGAGCAGAATCTTTAAGGTAATTGTTTTGTAATTATTTTTAAATTAATAATATTTGAGATAGATAAGATAGATAGAGAAGATTTGTATTAGCCAAGTAATTCATGAAATATCTAGTTATTCTTTGAAATAACGGATTGAAAACAACTAGGTAATTCATGAAATATTTAATTATTCTACGAAATAACGGATTCTACGCTCTAACTGTAACATATACATTTAAAATAAACAAATCATTAACGTAAGGCGTAGGCATAGTTCTTTCAAAAATTATTTCACTGTTCATTATTTATTTATAACTAGCCGCCTTCGGAGACCAGTTCGCCTGGAATATAATTTCAACTGAATCTCTTTTGTATAAACTGATATTCATGGTTCCCTTAAAAAAGTAACTTTAAATTTCAAATTTTGATGCATATTTAAACCATGTTCTTTCAATAGTCTTGAACCTATTCTGTTCGTTGTCTGCGTGAACGTCCTTAATGGAGTCGAGTAACTGTCTGTGTCATGCAACATACAATTGCCCGTTATCGGCATCAACTTCACTCTCTTATTCCTCTTGCAAAATATGCATTTGATTTTAACTTTAAAATGTCGCGGCAGATTTTACATCCAGCAGCATATTAGCTGAATGAAAATATGGTGATTAAAACATATCACTAAACATTAAGATATCACCTTAGCTTTCAACAATGGAAGAGAAACAATTTGTTTAAACAATGAAAACGGTTTGAATTGCGTTGCAACAATGAAAAGTATTGTTGTAAATTAAGCCAAAAGATATTTATAAAAATTTATTAAAATTAGAGAAAAATTGTACATCAACTTAATTCATATGAATGAAAAGTAGTTTTTTGCACTTTCAGATGGTGTAGAAATGATTATTGTAATGTAATATTTTAGGAAGTTATTAAGGAAAAACGCAAAATTTTCGTTTATTTTTTTATTAAATAAAATTCTAATTAAAATTTCAGAAAAAGGGCTTGGAGATGCACATTCCTACACTCCAAAGTATGTTTGTGCCAAATTTCGCATATCTAAGTCCCACGGTCTAGCCTGTAGAGCGCCAACACACACATACATACAGACACACACACATTCTCCTTTATTATTAGTAGAGATTGAACAAGAGAGACTCCTCGAGCACCACAAATGGATATATATATATATATATATATATATATATATATATATATATATATAGTAATAATAATAATAACAAAATAAAATCATACTAAATTCCATCAAGAATTGAAAGTCAAAATTTCAGTAATCAAAGAATCAATATTTTACAAAATTATACAAGAGTATAAGATTACATTATTATTATATCTTATTATATAAGAATATAATAATAAGATTACCCTCAGGGGAAAAAAAGAATGAAAAAATATATACAAGTGAATTAATAAAAAAAAAATTAAAAAACACCGTATAAAAATAAAACAAGAAAATTCCACTGTTCGACGAATGATTACACCGATGTTAGAAGGTTGGCCTAAGATGCGTCAAAACTGAGAGTTAACATTTTTTGAAGGAAAAAAATACCTTGATAAAGTAAATAATTCCACATTGCATTAAAGAAAAAATGTTACCTTCGCCGGATAGTATGGAGGCCGGACAGTCGCGAATCAGATAGTCAAGAATGCACAAAAAAATTTAAAATTAAAAAAAAAAATTAACCCTCTGACTGCTTATCCCGCGATTTCCGCGAATTGGAAATAAGTCTATTTTCTGCCGCATCCTGCGGTTTTCGCAAGCTAATACGTTTGCTTAGTACTTTTAAAACGTTGAATCATATTATACTAATAAAGCCTTGCATATAAATAAGAATTCGCTTGGTTCAAAGGTATTTGAACAAGTTTTAAAACGTTGCATCTAAATTGTAATTAAAAAAGATTCGTCAGTCAGAGGGTTAAGGTTGTAATCAATGATATCAAAGCAAATATATATGTATACTTTCTGTTAATACATAAATAAAATGAATATTTTTAAATAAAATATTTGCAATATTTCAGTTTTATTATTATAAGTTAAATAAATGATTATTTATTATGTATTTAAAAAATATTTTAAAAATAACAGCATATTTTGCTCAATCACTTTAAAACCAAACTTGTGGACTCGGAATTTTCCGGTTCAAAAAAAGATTTATTAGCACAAGGCGGAATTCCCATTTACACAATACCCTAATAAACAGAACCGGATATACCAACAAGGAGATAAAACACGAAAACTAATGCCTGCAAATATTGAAAAATTACTTTAAAAGCATCGATTCGTGTCGTATGTCCCCATACGCACACATCCCATTTCCGATGGCTCATTATTGGATAACGTCATTTGAAAAGACGACAGATTTACGAAATTAAGCAGTGTGGGTTTTTTTTTTAAAGAAGGGGGCTATTCGGTTTCAAAAGAGGGACACGTGTCTCATTTGTCCTCGAAAAAGGCTCATTTCCCCGGGAAGCCAAACGCGGGTCGGGGGGACCACTTTGCGTTAATGGGCGTGTGCCCTCCGGTAGCCCTTTAATGATGAGTACCTTCGCTCCCTGCAGTTATCATAACTAATAAATTCCTGTTGGAGCTCTTTGCCACAGTTTGTTGACGCATTAACTCTAAAAGGCCCGATTTTTTTTAAATGATTTAAAAATGTTTTTTGACTTCCATTTCTTGAATAAAAGATGGGAAAAAATACTTTTAAAAAATCCTGTTTTGTTTTAAGTATGGTTTATGGCTAAAAGGTAGTGTGATCCCATCAACAAGATTGGGCTTTAACTGAAAAAAAAATCTTGATAAAATTATATAATATCAAACTGATGATTTTTTAAGAACTAATAATATGGACAAGGAATTTTTTTTAAATTATAGAATAAAAAATTGTATTATATTGTATTCTCAAGCGTACAGACAAAGCTAAAAAGATGCAGACTCAAGTGAAAATCATCAATTTATTTTTTTATCGGGACTCGGTTTGCCATCTATATGTTGCAAAATGATTTAATAACATTTTCAGCATGTAAGCATCAACAGGCATTAGAGTTTGTCTTATTCTCAAGAATTTTAGAGGCCAAAATTGGGTATGTTGCTTTAAGGCAATACTGGGTCTTTAAGGGTTAAAACACATATGTTATTTTTAGCAGCTGAAAGTTGTAATGAGGGATTAAAATGTGAGAAATGGTGAAAAAACTGCGAATTTCCTGTTTTGATCTCTTATTACTCTCTCGTATACGAATTATAGATATAGAAAGTATAGTAATCGTCATAATACTCCTCTCTATGATTTCAACGAGTATCGACATTTTTTACCTCTCCTAATCTCTACTAATAATAAAAGTGTGGGGGGGTGCAGAACAGACCGCTGAACTTAGAACTACCAAATTTGATACAGGTGTACTTTGGAGGGTGGGAATGTGTACCTTAGAGCCATTTTTAATTCAAATTCTAATTATTTAAAAATTAAGAAAATTTTGAACGTTTTCTGCCATATTTTCGGAATAACTTCGAAAGAACTATTGCATGAAAACCAGGAATATAAGATTACTCATAAGAGATTCATTTGAAATTCTATTCCCGGCGAACAAGCTGGTCGCCGAAGGCGGCTAGTAAATAAATAAAACATTTATGTTCGTATGTATGTGAACTAGGTAGAAGTGTTACCACACAGAAAATTCAAGTATAGTTCCTAGTTATTGTCTATGATGCCATTCCTTTAGAAATATCCATGTAAATAAAATTTCTGAAACTGTGCTCCCAGACTACTTGGAGGGAGAATAACTTAGAGAAATACAGTAAAGCATCGTTATACATTTCTCATTTATACGTCGTTTCATCACAGTCCCGATTCATCCGTATTCATTGTAATGACAAGTGCTTCATTTATGCGACGGAAATCTTCGGTTATACGTCGTTTTCATTCGTTCTAAGATGTGAAAATTTCGTCTCTTCTAGTATGTCAGGTGTGGTAAAGATATCATGAAAATCATCACGAAATTATTCACACTTGGTGAATTAATAAAGGACAAATTGTCTGGTGCTAATTTAAGCGATAAGAAAAAGAATGTGAAGAAGTTATTCCACCTTTCTATAAAACGCAATGGACTCCAATGAAAAATTTATTTCTTCGGTCAAATACATGACCAGTGAAAAAACATTCAATGAACTTTATTCAATTCATAGAGCTGTACTTAATACTCTCCGACAATAAGTACGTCAGACGAGGATTAAAGAGTTTACTTAATTAAAAGCCTACCTTCATGCACATAAATCGTTTAACAAATGTATACTCAAAGATACAAAATAAAGTTATGATTTTTCTCACTTTTATGATAAATGTTTAATTTTAAAATTTAATTATTGTTTTTCATACTATGTAGTAATATACTAGTACTATCTTAAAAGACTTTAAAATTATTGATTTTAAATTAATTTGCTTAGTAGCATTAAATTTGTAATAATAAAAGTTGTTTATTGAAATTTCGATTATATGTCTTTTCGTTTATATGTCGTTTTAGGTCAGTCCCTTAAAATACGTATAAATGGTATTTACTGTACGTTTTTAGCATAAGTTCTGAAGTCAAGTACACATGAAAGTCGAGAGACAACATACCATTTTTCTTCACATCTTTGCATTCTTCCTTTCGCTTCCCACCCTCTCACAATTTAAGAATTCCTAAATAAGTGCAATTAATCCATTATATTCGCTTCAGGACGAGTCTTTCAGGTATCTTTTTACTTTCGCATTTTTCATTCCTATCGTGACACAAGGGGAAAATTTTCTTGTCTAAAGAAAGTGCAAAACCCTACTCCCGCATCTCTTTTTTAACGTTTTTCTCTTTCCAAGTGAATTCTCTACAGAGCCAGTTACTTTTTTTCATTGAAACAGAGTACCATCTATCTTGTCACCTTTCGTCACAGAATTTTCTTTCGAATCAGTTATTTTTTTCGTTGCAGGTGAGTTGCTTTCTCTAGGTTTTTTCACAGGTGAAAAGACTATCTGAAAGGTCTATTTCTTACCAAACTTGTGCTTCCACATTTGAGGAAATTTTCTTAATGAACTTTTTCATCACAAACTATAAACTGATTTATTATCTTGATATATTATCGTACTACTTGCTTAGAACAGAATGGACCAGACTCAGAAACAATGGCCGATGTGCTGTGTGTTGACGCAGTTCTTGAATTCAAGGTTCTGCACCTCCAGACATTGCTATTGGTGGAGAAAAAGTGGCATTGCAAATACAGTTACCTAATAAAACTTAGAAGTGCCATATTAATTTAATAAATCATAATAATTTATGACTTTTTAATGAATGTAATGATTTTCGAACGTTTAACGTTAGTGATTTTCGAGCGTTTAATTTTATGTAATGATTTCGAACGTTTAATCTTCCTTAAAATAAATCTTTTTATAACGCCACCTAAATTTTAAATGTAAACGAATTGCTTCTATTTCACTCTTAGATAAACGCACTTCTACTTTATATTACAATCTTCGGGAGTTCCCCGTTTTCTCAGCAGTAAGAAAAAGCAACACTGCATCCATCTTTCTCTTTTTACGATGTAACACTCTCCTGGTAAGACGCGCGGCTTTGCGAGTAAACTCTTCACCCCTGGTCATAAGTTTAAATTTAATTATGATTACGTTATCTATTTGCCATCTTTAAGTCAAATGAATAACTTGAAACTGGTTCAATTATTGCCTACTTTATTTCAAGATGCTTGCTTGCACCTCACCTAAAGAATAACTTTACATATATAAATAATAATTAACCAGCGGGAGTGGTCTCCCCTAAATTTTCTCGTATACTTCACAAAATGATGTCATTTCCCCTCTCCCTAGGGTAGTCGTTAGTACCGTACTGTCCCGAAACTGTCACCATATTTCACTACTCAGTCCCGTATTATTATTTGTTACGTCTTCTCCCTAAACTCTGTGTCATTACAATTTTAAAATGACTTGCTCCCAATTTTATAATTACGTGAAAGAACAAAATGATATAATTAAAGTAAAATCAGCTTTAAAGTGTGACTGATCTAAAAAGGATTAGCCTCGCATCTTTTTTTTCTATTATTCTACTTGTTTATTTTATAAGATTGCTTAAGCATTATTGATTTTTTTTATCAGAGTAAAACAAGTAATATAAAAAAAATTAAAAGTCAATTCCTACTTAGGTCAGCGATCTACACGCTTCGTCACTGACGGTATTTATTCCCAAATTTATATCCTGATAAATATCTCATATAAGAGAAACATTTTTCTCCCATATAAAACTAAAATTAATTAATTAAATTTAATTAATGAATTAATATTTGGAAAACTGTATTAACATCAAGTGTCATCCACTACAAGTTTTTTAAAAAATGCATTTGAACTTGAGTGGATGAATAAAAAGTATTTTATTAATCATTGAAAATTTGAACAAGATATATAAATAAATATATATAGGGAGAGTGTGAACTAATAGTAGGAATTGAATAAGCTAAATACGTACCTACTCTATTCGTGATTTATTTATTTAGCATCTAAACGTCCCGTATCAATGCGTGGCAATTATGGTAAGCTACCTTTCCCCGTGTAGCGTCGATAAAAAATTCGAATCTATTGTAACCCAGAATGCAATGTTTATCCACTTGTTTCCTTCAGCACGCGTCAAGGTCACGTTCGCCAAGACGGGAATAGTGCGCTTCAGTAAGAAAATTGAATAAGCAATTTGAACGTCTTTTTTTTAACCGATTGAAACAAAAATTGGACACAAATCTACAATTAAGGTTAAAAGGCCACTTCCAAATTCCATCTACTTAAGCCCTTGTGTTAAGGAGTTATAACGTTTACAAGTATGGGATTATATAGACAGACAGACGGTCAACCCTTTGTCGGATTTGGTCCAAACTTTGATGCGTACCTACATTCCTGATGTTAAAACTGTGTACCAAATTTTATCCGTCTAGAGATTTAAGTTTTTGAGTTATAGTATCCACATGAACGCGGACAGACAGACTTCCCTTTGACGGATTTTGTCCAAAATTTGGCAGAAACCTACAAATTATGTGTAAAGATCACATACCAAATTTCATCCCCGTAGCTCTAATAGTTTTTGAGTTATCGTGTTCACAGACACACAGACATAATTCCGAAATTGCGGTTTTCGGTCTCGGGGATGTATAAAACGTGGAGATTCATCAAAACCTCGAGTTCGAATCTCCTGACGATTACAATACTTTCTCTTTATGTACTTCGTATACGAGAAAGTAAAAACAACGAGCTTTTGCTCCCAGTGTGGCCTTCTTGTTATGCAATCGAGCTAATTTGGCAATTTTAGTATTTATTTCAGGTCCATATTACGCCTATATTAGATTAATTGATACTATAATTCAAATCACTATATTGTGGTACTGACGAAGAGTCACAGAGATGATGAATTAGTTCATCAGGCGTTATTTTATGACGGACATCTGCGTAAATGAACTATACCAGCCAAGCACAGACTGAGTTGACGGATGCGTATTATTTCATCTGAAAACACATGCTCCTCCACGTCCCTGGTGTAATGCGCACTTTGAACAAATATGTAAGGAAGAATGGAGAATTTCTTGAGCAGTGATAGACAATATGCAAACGTCGATGAAAACGATGCGAGAGGTGAGAGGTTGAGGCCTTCACATTTTAAGCGCTGCCGAAGTAGAGGAAGGGATGCCGGGCCTGTCATGAGGGTTAGTTTTCCCTCTGATTATGTGGTTTGATCAAGTTTCCATGATTGCGACAATTTTAGTAAAGTCCATCAACACCTCTTTTGCATTGGCGGTATAATCAGGAATACAAATATACTCAAGATTTGTTACGTTTCTTCGTCGAACATTCACAAGGAGAACTAAAAGACTTAAGAAACTTTTAGTAAAAAATAACTCACACAGTTTTGATAAGAAATTATTCAGATAAGAAATAATTCCTTGGCTATTGGTATTGAAAGTCCATTGCCTGTCCCCTCACCATAGCTGGTAATTAAAATATAAAAGAGAAGCTTATAAGACATTTTCCTACCAATTTTTCGATTTAAATAAGGAAACAAACCTCCCTCATCAACTCAAATAAAGCGGACATTTCAAATCGTTGGAGGAATATAAACTTCCCAATAAACTCTCATAAACTTTAAATTCCGAATCACAATACAAAAGGACAAATTCCTCCCGTCTTTTACCTCCAAAAAGTATCGAAAATGAGATTCCGAAAGCGGGGTTGTCATCGAACAAAATTTGCTTCCGTCTGACATTTCAATGAAAAGCAAACCCACCCCAAATCGCATTCGATCGGCAAGAAATATTTTCACACCGGTAATTGAAGAAGCTCACTGCGCATGTCTCGAACGATATCGAATATTACCAGTCGTATAATGAGTCGATGACAAGGTAGACCGGAAATTCCGACCCGCTAAACCGATCGAATCGGGCGCGTTCGTCTGCTAACAAGCCCTCTTTACCGAGGCCTACCCTCGTCACATTTCGCCATGACCTCGGGCCATCCCGAATATTTCCGAACGTTATTTGCCTACGTGCGACACGCACATCGATTTCAACTTAAAGAAAGACGGTCCCCGGCAAAGAAAAAAAGAAATGGATCGCAAAACAGCCAATAAGAAAAGGCCTAGTTATCGACGTCACATCATTACACATCCAATTACGGCTGGGTTTTTTGGCGGCACTCGAGCAAAAACAAAGCTCTTTTACATAATCTACATCCTTTGAGCGGAAAAGATCAAAACGCTGTGTGCGTCCACACTGATTGATGCAAGCCGCTCGCAACGGAAACGTTAGGGGACCGGCCAAATATTAAAATATTAATACGATTGCTTTTGCGTGCCCCCTTTTAAAGCTGTTTACAAAAGAATTTTACATAGAAGAACGATGTGTCCTGCCGGGTTTGGTATAATAAATTATTCCATCAAAATTATTAAGTGAACACGATATTCAATATTAACTTCAAGAAAGTGCTTCATTTGAAATTAGAATGCCAGGCTCGAACTTTGTAAAATAGTGTTCTTACATCAATTATCGGAACTTTTTTCCATCATTCTCTCTTATGAGAATTTGAAATCTAGACACCAGTTATCTAAAAAATGTCAGGTACACATCCTTTTTAAAATTTTTTAATATAGAAATAAATATGTTCACATATCATTTTATCATCAGGTATGCATTAATTTTTTTTCCAGTTTTTTTCTACTAATTTTATGTAGAAATAAATGCTTTTACTTACCATTGCACGAGTTGCTTTTTGCGTTTTAATAAATATCAGATAAGCAAGACAATTGACACCGTAATCTTTAATTTAAAAATTAAGCCTTCATGTCAATGTTCAGTTTTACCTAACCTAACCTCTGGTAGACATTTAAAAGCAAACTAAATAAGAGTAAAGGTGTCAATTACTCATCCATAGGGTATCAGTAACCGATTTTGCTCTATTTATCCTCAAAATATTGCAAAATACCTTCCAGTTATGAATGTTTTATGGAGTCCTTTATTCAGTTTAAAGTACAGTAAAACTTCAATTAAATGTCACCGTCCGAAACAGTGCTGTGACTGATAACAGAAATCTCTTAAAACATATGTACCACATCGTGATTTCTTTGCTGGCTTAGGACGAAAATGATAAAAAAAAATCCTTTACAAGTGAATAATTCTATATAAATATTTCTCTTGTACATTCATATTGCATTTAATTTTACAAAACGATTAATTAAATTTCAATATAATAGTAGTAATGGACAGAAATGTAATATTATGAATCCACGTTTAAAAACCTACGTTAGTAGTTACTTTTTTTAGATGTTGAAGGACAACAGAAACCGACGGTTAATCGAAGTTTTACTGCAGTGTAATTCATGAAAAGTTACAATGAATCAAAGCTTTAGTGAAACATTTTTACTGTTTTTTCCGTGAATCAATTGTATAAATATCCCTTAAAGGTGTCAATAACTGTCTTGTTTACCTATTAGATTTTTAAATCCTAAGTGTATAATATAATTGAAATTTTCTATCATCATTGAGTTCATTATTTGTAATACAATGTTCTAATGTATGCGGAAGATTCTTTTTATAAGCAAAAAGCGGCCGTAAAATGTTTCTTTCCTATACATTTTAATTTTTAGTCGATATTCCTTTAACCCTCTGACTCCTAATCCGGCCGTAACCGGCCATGTAACTTCTATACTAGTGGGGCGGATTTCGGCCGGTTACTGCTCCGAAAGCGGGGAGAAGGCAGTTGGGCGAATGGTCATTAAGGGATACCTTGGGGTAGAGATAAGAGATGAAAGGCCTTCCATTCATATCTTCCACCACCCGTAGTGAGGAGAAATGGGAAAACGGACTGGACGAATCTATTTCTCCTATCCATTAGCAAACAAACCTCCGTATACAACTGTATTCAGATTTTGAGATCCCTCAGTGGTCAGTGGATTAAAGATGGAAATTAATGTGTAGTCTAAATTACTCTTCACTGAACCTATCTGAAAATCAACAATGTCACATTTCGGTGTGAAGTATCACTCCAGTTAAATTTCCTTCTTTTCTATGAAAATATAAGCTATAGGGCTGCCAACACGTTCCAATAACAACCTCCTAGAACCTCAAAAATATTAAAGCATGGTTTTTTGGAAAGAATACTTGCAGTAACAGGGCGTTTTTGTCTATGCTGTAAGGTTAAACAAGGTTTCTTAAGGAGTGTGAGAAAAATATAATTAGCTTAGTATGATCATAAGATCATATTTTTGTTTTGAATTAAGGCCCTTAAAGACTGACAACTGACTGACAGATTGGCCGAGAAACAGTTATATTGTATGGGATACTAGAGATGCGATTTCTTATACGTCGTTTGGGACACGAATTTCATTCAGTTAGAAGCATAAGGTGATGAAAATCGTCTGAAATAAACTTTGACAGCCAATACGAATATTAATTTATTTAACGAATGAATCTGACACTATTATCGAAACAATGTCATGCCTGCACACAAATAAATCGATATTTGTTAATATCATTATTTTGATAAAATGGGCATATGCCAGATAAAAAAATTTAAGTATGGTTCCAAGTTGTCGTATATTATGACATACCCCAAGAAATATCCATATCCATGTAAGTAGAGCTTCTGAAACCATAGACCCTGACCACCGGTGGGAGGTAACTTAGAAAAATACTTGTATCATAAACTGTCTAAAAGATTTCATGCAATTTCTTCAATACTTATAAGGAAAAGAATGCAGCAAACCGTTTCGACAGAACAGATATCAGTTAAACTTTCTAAATAACTCTTTTAATTGCATTTCTTTTCAGTTATCATTAATAAATTTATTATTTGCAAAATTTTCCAATCTTGAAGTCGCGCAAAATTTTTCTGACGGGAGTGGGGTCGCAAAATTTTTTAACTCTATTACGGGATCGCGATTGGAGCTAAATTTTTTAACCCCATTAAGGGACCGCGATTGGAGATGGTTTAAGAAGGAAGGCCTGTATTTAAAAAATAACACTGCGTTCAGCATCGCAAAATATTTGAAGCCAACTATTCGCTTAGATATTAATTTTTATGGTTTTGCAAAAATAATCCATCGAACATAGGCATTATACCCAACAGAAAATTCTGCTATGGTTTCTATTTCTCATTTGTCGTCCCATCTCTTTAGAAATGTCGATATTGATTAAAGTAGAGCTTTTGAGACTGTAAAGCCTAACCACGGTCGCCCAGAAAAAAAACCCGGGATTCATAAACTCTATTAGGGATAGTTATTTTAAATAGAAATACAGTGAATAACGAGCAAAATAAATGTAAAAAAACATAAGAAAGGCGCAGTTCGGGTCCGCGCCGTAGATTTTTCGTGGAAACGTCGGGATAAAATCATAAAACAAGTGTTTCGTATTAATATGTAATTAAATTATCAATCTCTTTAATACAATATTTACACAGAGTAGTATAATGGTTACAGAATATATAAATCACGAGTTCATCGCATGTAGCAAGGGTCTGCTGTAGCTTGTGGTTTATCTATTCTGTAACCATTATACTACTCTGTGTAAATATTGTATTAAAGAGATTGATAATTTAATTACAATGTTTCTTTTACGTATTTTCAAGTATTCTGTAAGTTTCGTACAATTCGAAAGAAAACTCTGCGTGTTATAATAAAAAAAAAACATGCGGAGTTTGAAATTTTCAATTTAATACTGATTTTTACTCATATTCTGATAAATATTTTTATTGCATCACTTTGGGTCCTAGCAATACTCCTCAAGCTCTTTAAAATGACACCAGACCTTACATAAAGCTAATTCATAGCAATCACGCGCATGCGCCTACACTGGTACGATGACGTCGCGTGCAAAACAAATACTATGCGACAAACTCTTACAGATATGATCTATCCGTTGTGGGTCAACCATTCTCTTCACATTATTAGTCTCGTAGTTGTTAGCGATTCAAATCTGACGGTATTTTGTCACACAAGGAAGTTCGACCGACTATCACTGTAACGAGCGGAAAGACGTTTTCACGTCGAAAATGACTCGCTTTAACGAGCGACGAGAAGAAGGCAATTCCCGTATTTGGCGCCTTCTACTATCATATCCACGGAGCTTTTATTTTGCTTTAATTCTTATCACACTTGGTGTCTAGTACTTGAGCTGCACTTTTAACTGTAACCTGTTTTATCTGTTAATCGAATGAGATCTTTGGTTTCGATATTTTTTTCAGTAATAAGCATTTTGATTGGATTTTCATTTTTTGATTCCAGTAATATTTAAGGCCATGATTTTTCAAAAACTATTTTTCTGCCATGCATTCACAGTTGTTGATACGCTACGTAACATATGATGTGACGTAACGAGTTGGCTGACGTATTTGAGTCAATGATGTAACGTAATTGACTGATTTCTTTTTATAAGGATAACATAACAGGTACATTAGTCCCTGTTTAGCACTCATTCCGCCTTTCATTCTTGAAAATCCTATCTGTAGTCCATGCTGGTTGATTCTGCATAGAAGATAAGGAGCCTGAAGATGATTCAGGCTCCTTAACGATCTTGTATATAATTTTCTTTGAATGAACGTTATACATAAAAATGTTTGAGTATTTTTTTGGCATGGAACGCATTATTGTATTTTATATTGCTTTCTAGGAAAAAAAATTGTTTCGCATAACGGTAACCTTCTGGAACGAATTATGCTAATTAGCGAGGTTTCAATGTAGTTAAGAAAATCATGTTGTTCTAACAGATTTTAGTAAAATTTGCTAACTAACCATGTTTAGTTGCATGCTTTAGTTACTTGAATTAACCCATAAATGCCCACGTCGCATCTTTTTTTAATATTTTGCAAACTAATATTACATGTCGTGAAATCAATTGGAAAATTACTGAAAAAACTTCTACCAAAAAAAAATCTGTTTTTGTGCCCTTAGCCAACTTCCCTATTTAGGGAAGCAATGCAAAATATAAAAAAAAATCTTTATCCAAAAAAATGTGGAATTTCAAATAAAAACTTATTCTTATAATTGCATTAACTGATATCTGTTAAATATAAGTAAATTTATCTATAAATAATTGAATAAAATTTCTCTTTTGTTATTGAGATTTCAAAAAACTATTTACGAATCTGACTTGGAAAATTATAAAACTACATTATCAACCGAATGCTTGGTACACGCTGCTACCGACTGGATATAAAAGAAACGAATACTTTAAAGTATTTTTTTTATAAAATTTATATTGAAAAATAATTCCTGTGAGTTCATGATACATTTTTAAAATTGTCCCTAAAATTGGACGCAGGTATAATGGGATAATACTTCATTTCTTAATTTAGTTTCCAAATATGAGGCGGTAGAAAACTTTTTTTAACGGAAATGGCGTCACAAAAATTTTGTACTACCCTGTAACAACTAGCGAGAGAGAAAGACTTATATTAAAGAACTACCACTCCACAGAGTATCGCAAAACTCTTCCAGCCAACTGCTCGCTTGCACAAAAAGGATAAGAAAATAATCGACCGATGCAAAAAGAATAAAGAGATTAAACAAAACCAAACTATTGTTATTAGCTGTCAGAAGCAGGTAAAGGCATTCCTAACGCTATCGGTAGTCCTATTCCTAATTATTCATTATTTTAAGCATAATTAGTTAAGAAAACCGTGGTGAAATTATAGATTTTATTAAAATTTGCTAACAATGTTTAATAGCATTTTAATCACCTGTAATTAAAGCTCAATTTCTTAACCTTCCAGCGGGAGCTCGTATGCAGGAGATACAACCTGCATCGTATTACAGAGCATCGCAACAACTGCTCGCTCGTACAAAAAGAATAAGAAAATAATCGACCGATGCAAAAAGAATAAGGAGATTAAACAAAAATAAAATATTGTTATTAGCTGTCAGAAGCAGGTAAAGGCATTCCTAACGCTATCGGTAGTCCTATTCCTAATTATTAATTATTTTAAGCATAAATAGTTAAGAAAACCGTGGTGAAATTATAGATTTTATTAAAATTTGCTAACAATGTTTAATAGTATTTTAATCACCTGTAATTAAAGCTCCATTTCTTAACCTTCCAGCGGGAGCTCGTATGCAGGAGATACATCGTGCATCGTATTACATATTTTAATCGTGTTGTTTTACAAAAATAAACGCAACTTTTATTTATGTAATCTGAATTTATTAGCTTTCTACTAAATAAAGACTACATAAATAAAAATTGTACTTAAATTTATAAGAGAACGATATAAGTATGATAAGTATCTCTTGCATACGCACGCCTTTTGGAAGATTAATTTATTTCCCGGATATGAGATGGTAGAAAACTTAATTTTTTCTGGCAGAAATGGGGTCACAAAAATTTTTTACAACCCTATAACAAGTAACGAGAGGGAAAGACTTGCATTAAAGATCTACCGTCGCAAAATTCTTCCAGCCAACTGCTCGCTGGCATAAAAAGGATAAGAAAATAATCGACCGATGCAAAAAGAATAAAGAGATTAAGCAAAAACAAACTATTGTTATCAGCTGTCAGAAGCAGGTTACGGCATTCCTAATACTCCCCGTATCAGTCCAGATAACAAGAGGAAGACGTCTCACCAGGGAGCTGCCGTTTCTCCGTTCGTCGTTATGATTATTTTTGTCCGATCTCTTTCTTTAACGGCTGCAGGCGAGAAAGTGGCCCCGGGGAGGCCCGATTAAGTTTATAATCGCCTTTCTTGCCGCTCGAAAAAGAGCTTATTAAACGCTCATTGCACGTCTTAAAGACACTAAGCTCCCCCGTTTTCAAATCAGACTGCAGAGGAAAGGAATAAATTTGGAATTGCACGAAATGGAGAGAGATAAAGGTTTTGAGAATAGGATTCTTGAGTGTATTTCTTAAAAGGATAAGGATATAACGTTATTTGGTTTCTGTTGCTGCTTTCCGGTTACTGTTCGGGAGAAATCAGGTTTATTCACTTGGGCCATCAGTAGCGTATTTCGAAGAGCATTATTTGTAGATTAAGCGAATTATATGTTGGATTGCAAGGGGTTTTATTTTATTTTTTCCGTTTTCTTATTTTTTTTGTTTGATACTTGCGAAGGATTATAAAAATCAGTTAAGTTTAATTTCTGGGAAAATGCTGAACATAACAGGATTGAGAATAGTTTTTATGTATATATATTTCTTAAAAGGGTAAGAGGAGAAACGTTACTTGGCTTTTTATTCCTGCTTTTAAGTACAAATCAGACTTATTCACTCGGGTGATGAGCATTGATGGTTCGTATGTTCTAATCTTGGGGGTGTTACAACTTTTAATACTTCTCTGTGCAATGCTGCATATTTGCAACACCTACATCTTTTTTATTTCTTTTTTTGCCTCTTAAAAATTAATAATAAATTGTTTAATACTTATTTAACAAACTTATATTTTTTATTTAAAAGAGATAAACATATTAACTAAATAATTATCATAAAAAATTATGTTCAAAATTAATTAATCAATTACACGTTGGATTACATGGTATTTTTTGTTTTTGTTGTCTGATTTTTTATTTTCTTTTTTTTATCTCGTGAAGGATTCTAAAAAAATAAATTGCGTTTAATTTCCGGGCTCGTGCTGAATACAATAGGATTGAGAACACAACTTTGAGAATAATAATAATGTATATATTTCAATGTTATTTGGCTTTTTATTGATGCTTTTCAGGACAAATCAGACGTATCCAATTGGGTAATGAATCTTGGCTGCTCTTGTAATGTAATCGTGGGGATGCTGCAACTTTTAATCCTTCACTACGCATGGATGCATATTACCACCGCTTAAATTTTTTATTATTCTTCAAATTAAATTTGAATAGTTCAATAGTTAATGAACATTATATTTTTACTTGAAATATATAAGTATATTAATTAATTAATATTAATGAAAAATATTGGCTCCAAATCAATTTTTCAGTCTCTTTCCCTATATTCCTTATTACATTAATAAAATTTCACACATCTGCGATAGAACAATAAAATTATAATGAAGTGTAAGGTTAGTACATATATAACCAGAAAACCATCCGTCATGGTATGACAGGTGCAAATTGCCTCTTCATTCGAGAGATTTCACGTCAAATTTGACGTGTTTAAGTAGATATATGTAGGGAAATGGGTTGAAATCTAGAATTTGGTACATATCCTTAAAACGCAGCCAAATCGCCAAGACAAGACGTTGACCGCGGCACTTCATTAACGCCAAGTCGCCAAAGCTAAATGCAGGTAATACTTGCATTAGCTTCGGCGACATGGAGCCATTTTTAGAGTGTGTACCAACTTCTAGATTTCAACCGAGAAATGTTTAAAATTGATTGAAAACAAATAAAATAAACATATGTTTTATGACAGGAAATATTTTTTATTTACATATTTCTTTATTCAAAAAACCTCTTGGAAAGCAACATTCCGTGTGAAGTATTTTTCGTTGTTTAACAATTTTCCTTGTACTTCAGATGTCTTTGAGTAAATTTTAACGTTGCCAAAAAATATTATCAAATTATATCATCACTATTGCAATAAATAATCCGATGTATCGTGGTTTCCAAACGATATCACGTGCATGATATACCACTGACGTGATTTACTACTTTCTATTAAAAAAACGGAAATTAATTTGAAATATATGAGTAAAATAATTTAATCGATCATAGCGAGATAAATTTTATATCAACCGATAGCAAATTTTATTTCACTATTTTAGAACTATTAAATTTGAAATTAGAACGACAATTACTTTTTAAATTTAAAATTACTGAAATTTAGGTGCTCTAACAATGAAATAATTCTGTTTAACGTCTCGCAGTGCTATGGCGCGAATTTTATTGTTGGTGACGTCAGAGCGTTACCGGATCAGTGAGAGACAGATCTGGGCTATTATATTAGTAATTGCTCAGATTTGTTGTCTTTTCGATTAACAAGAAATTTTTTTATTCCATAATTAAATCAAAATAGACATAATCTATTTATTAGTATTGTTAAAAAAATTTTTTGAGTGAAATCTATCCTTTTTTTGTCTCCAACGAAAAGATCAAATACTTTTGCATTAATTTGATATTGATGTCAATATTGGAAAATGTTTTAATCCTTGAAATCATTGCAATGGCATATAACTTATCCTGATTCGTAGGCAGTCTCAAAAAATACTTTATTCTTTTTAAGGTTGTAAAGTAAAGTCCATGCTTTGAAGTATCCGTAGAAATTACTAAGATGAAAAAGAAATTATTAATTTGAATCTGTCTTTAAATGTGCTGTGATAATTTTTAAATATGGTTACATTTATTAATATTCTTTAAGAAGTTGTGCTCCTCCAAATTGCCCTTGTTTTATTCTAAATCAGGTATAAACTATGGTTCAGGAACACAAATTTAGTAATGTAGAGTAATACTGGGGTCGAGAAAAATTTGAAATTGTCATCTTTCAAATTCTTCAACATGCACCAAAAAAATTATGGAAAAAATTATTTGGATTACGAAAAAAAATGTTACTCAAATTTAAATGCATTTATAAACTATATTAAATTAATTTTTATTTATCATCAATTTTCCGTTATTTCCTTTCTATTTTCAAATTTTTAATCGCGAAAAATCTTTCCACAAGAGAAAAACGTTTCAAACGAAGTTTCAAGTATCTCTGGAACTCCGCTTTCCTACAAACCTTTATCCAATTGGAAAAATCATTGAATAAAACTGCGCATGCGCAGCAGAAAGAAATCGAGACAGGAAAAAAATGCAGTCCTACAAGAAAAATGTCCTTCTATGAAGAGTGAGCATACTTTCGGGATAGATTTTTAAAAAAATCTAGAGGCTTCAGTTTTTACCTCAGATTTTCCCTACGTTTCTCAGTTAATTGAAAGTATTTAAGGCAATATTACATTAGAATGTTGATGGTTTTAAATATTAAACGCAAAATTAAATAAATAAATGATTAATAAATTTAGTAAGTAAATATTTATTGGTTAAGCTTATTTCATAAGCTTAGTAGGCTTTAAGTCAGTAGTCTTTAATTGATTATTTCACATTACCTTTTCAAAGAATGCTGGACCAACGGTTAGGAAACTTCTATTCAAAGAAAAATAAAAAGCTATTGGAAAAGAAAAGGCTTGTGTTACAGAATTAAAAGGAAAAGCGTGGCTGTTGCGTACTAAAAGAATCAAGGGGGTACTGATATCTTGGACACCAGGCTAAGACAGCGATTTGAAGGAAATTTATTTTATTTATTTATGCTTATTTTTAAAGTCACAAAACTGAAATACCACTCGTTTTCACCTCGTAATATTTTACCGCCGATTCGAAAAATTTTCTGAAATATTATTTTAATTCCAAGATATATTCTTCTGAGCATTCGATTCATTATAAAACTCACTTATAAATGAGAGGGTAGAACCAAAAGGATTTAGTTTTTCGAACGCTTTTACTAAGTTCGAAATGCTTCATATTTGCATGTAAAGTTGGAATTTTGTGATCGATTTTTCACTCACTTCTTAATGCACTAGAGCAGCGGTTCCCAACCCATAGGCCGCGGGTAGAGTATTAGTGGGCCGCGGAACGCTAGTCAAGAGTCGAAGTCAGGGGAGCTTCAAGAATCAAGAGTCTTCATTCGTTTTCTGCATTATAAAACATTGTATTTTTATTCCTTTTACTGTAAGCTTTATTAATTACTGACATATGCATATAAATATATATGTTTATATTTTTCACTTGCATATTTAGTTAGTGGGCCTCGACATATTTGTTTACAGAACAAGTGGTCCACACAACCAAAAAGGTTGAGAATCGCTGCACTAGAGTTCTGAAATTTTGTATATTTATTGGGTCTTGATGACAAAGCAATATTTTAATAATTTTAGAGCTCTCAATTATAAGTTTTTATAAAAAAAATTCCCAAAATTACGTTTGTATTCGGTATGTTTCAGTGGCGCCATCTATAGTATTTTTTGGAACTAAAATACTTTACACTGTAATTTAAATGTTTTAATAAAAATAACAGTAAATATAAAAAGCTTTTTAAAATTCTTTTTAAATGCATTGGTAAAAGCGTTTTTTTTATATTTATGTTTTGCCTCTAATTCTTATGGCTTATTTACGGCTCTCTGAAACCTTGAAACCTTCTTAAGCTTCCTTATGGTTTTTCTGATATTGGGCAATCGTTATATTAACTTGAAGAAACATATTATATTTCAGTTCGATGGCTTTGATGGCCAGCATTTTACATTATGATGGATATTTAAAAATATCGTCGTCGTTCAGGCAGAAGACACATAGTCCACAGAAACCTTTTGACGGACTACTGCAGTCTAGTAGAATTTGCAATTGATTATTTCGTGATAGAAACCTGCTATCTAAACATCAGTAAATAAACCGTTGGAGCTAGAAACCTCTAAAATATTTTTTACTATTTATCATAACGATTCAAAAATAATTAAGTTTAAACTGAACACATCTCGAAACTATAGTTTTGGACTTAGTGACTTCTGCCTGAACGACAACGACATGTTTGTTCATATCATGGTAACTATATATATATATATTTTACTAATTCATGATATCAAAAATTAATTATATTATTTATTCAATTATGCTGATTCATGGTAAGATTTTTGGTTGTGGCAACATGTGATGTCAATATGCATGGCGGGCTATATTGAAAGAGATGAATTCTGGTAAGTTTAAGAGGAGACACAGATTAGTTTATGTTTAATGTGTAAAGTATGGGTATTTTATTGAATTATATATTTACTGTCTTTAGTGCAATATAATGATCTTTACATATTTTATCCTGAATTTTAGTCATTTCTATATAGTCATGCTTTATAGTTAGGGTTAGTATAAGACTTTTCTTTCTAAATTCTTTCATTTTAGGGTAAATTACCTTGTTTGTTTTTTCAACAACAATAGTAACAAGGATGGTTTGTACAGCAAAATTAATTTAACCTGGCTAAAGCTTGTCCACAGTCAAGCTGCTATATTAATTGTTGAAAACTCCATTTACTTGGATTGCCTATTTCATTATTTTTAATAACAACAGTGTTCTTTCACTTGTTGACATATAATGTTTAAACTTGATTTTTATTTATGGTAGCTTTAGTAATTTCAATTTATTAGATTTTATTTAAAATTGATGTATTATTCAAATAATGACTCTTTGGTATAGGATTTAATTCTTGTTTACTTTATTTCTATATGATTATATACTAGTTATATTTGGATTTATACTATATATATATATATATATATATATATAACGTATCCGTGGTTGTAGTCGTTGAAAATAAACACAGGCCGAATAATTAACTAATTTCTTTTTATTATCGATAGGAGAGTGGTGGATATACAGCCATCTCTGTTTAGGTTTCAAGCGAAAGTGCACAGAAAAATCCCTGTATTCTCTCGGATAAGGGAATAACATATTGACACGTGATCAAAGTGAAGGGAATATTGGATATTTTTAATAAGTTACGTAGGCGTTTCAGGGAAAAAAGTCTGGTGCCAAAGAGACGCCGTCATGACTTTCTGTCGGCACGTGAAAGCGATTAAGTATTCTTTTAGTAATAAATATGCCAAAATGAGAGATTTAATATACCTCCAGCGCGGGAAAAGAACGAAACTGGAGTTTTAGAAAAGTGATTTTGGAATACATTAAGATTTTAAAATATATAATATTAGAATTTGGAATAAAATTAATTGAGATTATTACATATATATATATATATATATATATATATATATATATATATATACTCTATAACTGTATGATATTTTTTCAATTTTGGTTTCTGGTTTTGTTTATTTGCCTATTTGTCCTTTTTTACTGTTTTGAGTTTTATTTTTGTGTTTATATGTTGGTTTTGATATATATGTATTATTATTGGTGTATATATATATATATATATATATATATATATTACACATATATATATCATTGAGTTTTTCATCATTTACATATCATCATCATTTACATTAACATTTTTATATCATTGAGCTATATGAAGAAAAAAAATCTTGATAACTTTTGAACAGTTGGCGAGTTTCAGTTAAAACTTTGCAGTTGAATGCAAGGCATGTTGGGATTTTTTTTTTCTTTTTTTTTTGAGCATGCGCGACTCTTATTGTTATTGTTGTTCATTTTTCATTGAAAATGTCGAAATACAGCGTTCCTGAGCGTATATTGATCGTCAAACCCTAGTATTCGAGCAATAACAGCCCGATTGCAGCTCAAAGGAAATTTGCGACCGAGTACAAGATGAAGACATCCGGTCCAAGTGTTATAACAATCAAAAATGTGATTGAAAAGTTCGAGAGAACTGGTAGTGTCGATGTCTCGCACTTCAGCGGTTTTTGCTCTTCGTCTGCGCCACGACATAGTCATTGATGGCAAGCATATTGAACATGTCATGAACTAAATCCGAATATCTGTAGTTACTTTTAAAATTTGAATATAATTTTTGAACTCAATAGTTTTTGAAAATTTTATTTTTTATTTCATACAGCTCAATAATTGTTACCCTATACAATAGTTATAATAGTTTATGCATAATGTACATACCAACAAATCTCGTGTTTTTACATGAAAACCAGACATTTTCACAAGCCCATCTCGATTTAATTTTTTACTCTCATTTTACCCCTGCTTATTCATTCCCCGCTGTTTCTACTTGCCAAAAATGCAATAATTGATTAATATATCATGAATAATAACCAATTTTTAAATAATCTCAATGCTCTTATAATGCATTTGAATAATCATAAAGAAATTGTATATAAATCTTCAAATACTTTTAACTCGGATGTACTAGGGTAAGAATATACAATTTTTTCGTTATGTAAAAATGCATTATGATTACCTCTGTTTGTTCTAAACGCATGCAACAAAAAGCAAGATTAAAAACAATCAACTAGAAAAAGTAGAATAAAATTTAAAAACAAATTTAACTTAAAATTTAAACATAAACAACAAAAAACAAAATTTAAGCAAAAATTTAGACAATAAAATTTATACAATATTTAAATAGAGCGCAATTGCTTCTGTATACAAAAACAATAGAAATCAAAATAATTCAAAGAAAGCCAAAAAAACTAAGATAAACTCAGAGGAAATCGAATTAAATTTCCAACAAAAAACACGTATGAACGCATAATTATAGGTGACAAAATACTTAGAACTCTTAATAAGAAAATAAACTAAAAATCCCTTTTCGGCAAGCTTGAAGGCAAAGGTAGATTCCTTTACGTTAATGTTACAAAAGTCATGAAATATTACATATTGATCAATACAGACATAGCCAATGACTTTATTGTTTCTACACATTGCAGTATTTACGCTGTGATTCTGTGTGTTTTCATGTCATTTGATTTTTTGCTATATCAAGGTTTTATCATTCCATTTTTCATTCCAAAAAGTTATGATAGATTTATCGGTCAGTACATTGGTCAATTTTTTTATATCTCAACACATAATCATTCAACAGGTAGGAATCATAAAGAAATAAACATCTCAGCAGTGCAAATATCTCCTAGATAACATTAAGCCAGACTATTTGAAACAGTAGCAAGAAATTGACTCTTGGCACGAATGAAGAAGAACTCTAGATTTAAAAATTAATTTATTTAATCTAGGATACAATATAATTGTGTGGACATTACTTTGTCATATGGTAAAACCACATGACATGATACACTTAAACACTACTAAAATGGGCTCATTTAGAGAACTCCCTGGTTACAAAGATAATAGTCACTAAATTCTTAACATATAAGAGAATAAAGATTATCAAACATTGTGAGTGGCAAATTGAATACGTGTTTCTAAAGCATAGGATATGAATGCAGCCAACTTGAACAGCAAATTTAAATCTCCATCGACGCTTAAAACCAAATACTCAGGCAGAAAATCCCAAACAATTTTAAAGTTAAGCAGATATTTTTCAATAGCAAAAAGGATAAAGGGAACTCCTATTTAATTACTCTTATTTTTGCCTACTTTATATTGATTTTATTAAACAAATCATGGTCCCGCCATGTGTAGTTAAATATCAAATTAAAGTATTCTGTCAAAAAAACCTATTATCAAATTAACTATTAAAATTATTTGATTAATTAAAATTAACTATCTACTTAATTGTTACAAAACTCCACTAAAACCTTTTTTATGCCTTATACTATATGCCAGCAATCTTTATCTTATGATTATCTAATAATTATATTAATTTAAATAAAAGTCACTGTGGCTATGTATGTATGTTCCAATTCTCCTACTAAACCACTGGACTGATCTCAATCAAACTTTTCAAACTCTTTATTTAAGAAAAGAGAAAGGCCACCTTCAACTTTTCAAAGCCTAAAAGATGATTAAAATTTCACTTAATTAAAAATTAAGCAAGGCGTTTTTCCGCAATGTCTTTCATTTCCATAAATTTGTTTCTCTCATTTTAATATTTTTTTCAAAATTAATTTTAAACTTAATTCGTAATAATATTCTTGTTGATCAAAAATAATACGAAGAACTGTTTCCAGAAGGAAGAATGTTAAAAGCAAATTTTAAAAGTAGACGATTTAACAATTTATATCGGGACCAGCTATTCATTTATTTTCACGCTTTAAATTAATGAATAATTAAATAGTTAATTTAATTGTTTCAAAATATTCATTAAAACCTTTCATTGACTTTAGTAATTGTTAACAAAATTTGAAGTACCTTTGTAACAAATAATAACGTATGAAGAAAACGGATGTTTTTAAAAATTGTCTGGTTCAATTGATATTCTCATTTTAATTAAAAGCGTTTTAGATCAGAAAAGTAATTTGTGTATTATAATATTTATACAATAGCAATTTTTACATTAAAAATATTAAACATGAAAACATTTTAATCCGGAGCAAAGCCATGTATATCAATTAACAGTTATAATTAACAAAATTTAACTAAGATATTAACTATAAATTAATTAAATTAATTAGTCATAAATTAATTATATATTATACCGTATAAAAAGTGAAGGTGAATGCGGTTGATGGGAACTCATAACTTCTAAATAATTCTTGCTGTCAAAAAACTTTCAATATAAAAGTAGTTTGTTATGATATGGTGATAATTACCCTAATTGAAATTTTCTTTCTCTCTTCAATCTTAACGAAGCTATGGGGAAATGATAAATTGGGGGGGGGGGATTGAATATCGCTTTTCAGCTCATAACTTATAAGCAATTCTAGCAGACAAAAAACTTTTAGTATAAAAGTTGTTCGTTGTCATAAGGTGATAATTCGCCTAATTGAAATTTTTTTTCCTATCTTTAGTCGTAACAGAGCTATGGGGAAATGATAAGTTGGGGAGGAGATTGAAAATGGCTTTTTAGCTCATAACTTCTAAGAAATTGTGGCTATCAAAAAAATTTCAGTACAAAAGTTGTTTGTTGTGATAAGGCAATAATTCGCCTAATTTGAATTTTCTTTCTATCTTGAATCGTAAGAGAATTATGGGAATATGAAATTTTCAGTCCCCCACCATTTCCACCCCCTTTGAGCTGGTTAGCCCATCTGCGAACTCGGCCGAGATTTTCACCCTCCTTACAGCATATCCGTCGCCAGTTAAAATCTAATCAAAATTACTCTAGTTATCGTGTTCACAAAATAACACGGGCCAAAGCGTTATGCATATACTTCTCTACTAATAATAATACGGAAAAGAACATTTTGCCCTCTATTCTCATAAGTATTGTAGCTACAAGAATGAAAGAGGGTGGAAGAAACTACAAATGACGAGAGCTTTCCAACGAGGGGTAACATACATAGGTTAAAACGTATTTTAAGTTAGGGGGAGAGGAGGGGAAGGGTGGGAAAATCACTTTTCAGCTCATAACTTCTAAGCAATTGTAGCTATCGAAAAAGTTTAAATACAAAAATTGTTCGTTTTGATAAGGCAATAATTCGCCTAATTTGAATTTTCTTTCTGTTTTCAATTGTAAAGGAATTATGGGAAAATGAAAATTTCCACCCCCCACCATTTCCACCCCCTTTGAGCTGGATAGCCCATCTACAAACTCGACCGAGATTTTCACTATCTGTACAACATATCCCAAGCTGGTTAAATTTACATCAAAATTTCTCCAGTTATCGTGTTCACAAGATAACATGGGAAAAAGCGTTATACATATATATATATATATATATATATATATATATATATAAAATTTTTAACGAAGGGTGGTTTTGGGTTCTAGGGGTCATGATCGGTGAAGATCTGCAGAAATTTTCCGAAAGTCGTGTCATGAGAACCATTGCAATAGGTAGAGTTCCTATAAGGAATCTACCTAAAACGGTGTGACCGTTGTCGATGGATTGGACAAATTTGTAGAGTATATTAGAAACATTATCGAAAGACATGTATATTATTACAAAATATAGCAAATAAAGCTATTATTTTGCTTAAATACTGAAATTACTGAAAATACTGAATATTTTCATAATTTTAATTAATTGTTGGCACAAAATTTCAAGAAATTTTGATCGTATTCAGAAAAGTTGGCAAGATCATAAAATGAATTTTAGAAAAGTGTTTTATGATCTGAAATTCTAATTGGTATCTAATATGGTGCGATAAAAAGCCAAAATTGATAAGTGAAAAATGAGTTATTCGATGTGGTGTTCATACAGTTTGATACGAATTCGAAATGCAATAAGAACCCAAATAAAGGAACAATGAAAAATGTCTAAACTTGCACGAGATGCTGGTCATTTTGCATAGGATGAAATTGAACAAATTATGAAAATTGAACCCGTGGTCTTCAACAGAAAATCAAAACAAGATTAATTCAGTGATTTTAAGCGGACTCGACATCCTAAACGAAAATGTCAACTTTACAGTTTTAAGTCTAAAATTATCTGTGAACCTTTGACTTAATTCATTGAGAATTTCAAAACGATGCAGTGGCATGACGTGGGTAAGTGGCGCCCACGTCATAATATGGCTTTTTTGCCCTTCCCTTTCATAATCACTAGCTTTGCATGTATAGACGGATCAGAGGCAGATTTTTTCGTCCCCTCATCGCATTTGACTTTAAAAAGTGACATAAACGGAATTAACATTTTGTCACCATGGCCAGTTGTGTAGCAATAATAAGTGGCGCCCAAAAAATAATATATATATTATTATTTTCTGTGCGACACTTATTATATATATAGTTATATATATATATTTATACCATTAAAACTCTACCTCTAACCTTTAAAATTAAACATAAAAAAACAATATAACCTAATATTATTCACACAATGAAATGCAGAAAGATAATAAGATTAAAAACTATTACTATGAAAAAGACAGCCCATATATGGAATTTCAACAATCAAATGCCAATCGACCTTAGGAATCGATTATGTCACATTATTTCGAAATTTATAGGCGCCAACCTTCTGTGAGGGCCAATTGTTGGAAAAAGACAACAAATATAGGAGTAAATCTCCAAAATATATTAAGAAAAGAACGAGAAAATTAACTAAATGCTTACTGATTCAAAGTCATAGCAATAAATGCCAAAAGCTAAATACGAAATACAGTTCCGCATTTATTGTGAAAATATTATAACTAAAATATGTTATATATATTATATTAAATCATCAGTAATATATATATATATATATATATATATATATATATATATATATATATATAATGGCGTCAAGGGTATGGTATTGACGTGAAAACGTCTTTCCGCTTGTTACAGTGATAGTCGGTCGAACTTTCTTGTGTGACAAAATACCTCAGATTTGAATCGTTAATAACTACGAGACTAATAATGCCAAAAGAATGGATGACTCTACAACGAATAGATCATATCTGTAAGAGTTTGTCGCATAGTATTTGTTTTACCTGTGACGTCATCGTATCAGTGTAGGTGCATGCGCGTGATCGTTATGAATTAGCTTTATGTAAGGTTATAAATAAGTGTAGCCTGGAAACGCGTTTAGCTAGGAGGTTGATTCTGGTGAAATTTTAAAAAGCTTGAGGAGTATTACTAGAACCTAAAGAGAGACAATAAAAATATTTATCAGAATATAAGTAAAAATCGGTATTAAATTAAAAATTTCAAACTCCGCATGTTTTTATTATTATAACATGCAGAGTTTTTTTTCGAATTATACGAAACTTACAGAATACTTGAAAATACGTAAAAGAAACATTGTGTTAAAATTTGAATATTACGGGAAATATGAGCATTTGTAATAAATAATATTTTGCCTCGAAATGTCAGATGGCGCCATCAAAAGCTACTCTAAATGAAACATAAAGGCACATTTGTAATTGAAAATGTTTGACTGCGCATACGCGAAATGTAGTTCTATATACTGTCAACAGATGGCGCCATCAAACGCTACTCTAAATAAAAGACAAGAAAGGCGCAGTTCGGGTCCGTGCCGTAGATTTTTCGTGAAAACGTCGGGATAAAATCATAAAACAATTGTTTCGTATTAATATGTAATTTAATTATCAATTTCTTTAATACAATATTTACACAGAGTAGTACAATGGTTACAGAATAGATAATCACAAGTTTGTCGCATGTAGCAAGCTTCTGTGGTAGCTTGTGATTTATCTATTCTGTAACCATTATACTACTCTGTGTAAATATTGTATTAAAGAGCTTTGTATAATTAAATTACATATTAATACGAAATATTTGTTTTATAATTTTATCCCGAGGTTTTCACGAACAATCTGCGGCACGGACCCGAACTGCGCCTTTCTTATGTTTTTACTTGTATATGTAGTTAGTGGGCCTCAAAATATTTTTTACATAATAGGTGGTCCGCTCAACTAAAAAGTTTGAGGACCGCTGATTCTAAAACACGATTCATGCATTTTAGGAGTAGATTTCAGTTTATTTGAACGATATTTCAAAAAATGCTTTGGCTCCATTTAATTTAAGGTCGGAAAGACTTGACTCAAATTCACCTAATAAATAATATTTTTGTTGCTGTTATTTATTTTTGCTATTTTTTATAAGTTTGAGTTGCTTGCTTCTTAATAAAATCAACCTAAACCGCCAAAAGTTCTGAAATATATTTTTTCTTGTTGCTGTTATTGATTTCTTATTTTTGTAAAGCCATATTAAAGTTACTAAGCATAGAATTTCAAACTGTCCATAGATTACAGAAAATTCAAACACTTTAAATTTAAATAAAATTGCTTCAAATAAAATTTGGTTGAAAATCCAAAACGCTGTTGCGTCCTAACTAAGATTTATTTTATTTATTTATTTATCTGTTTTTATTTATTTTTGGTAATCCTTTATCTCTTTATTTTATTTTCTGCTATCGAATTAGATGCCACCTTCTGTTTTGAGAATTTGGTATAACGTTGACTCAATTAAGAGACCACTTTGAAATGTGTATAGATTTTACTTCATTTTTGTGTCGTATTATAAGCTAAAATTAAGTCATTTATTTAATAAATTTAAAAATGTGATAATTCGATGCACCTGTGATCAGCGGCGGCCCATCAGCTCAGGATGAAGCAGTGCTGCAAAAGTTGTATAGACCTAAGTTGTAGTTAATTTTGTGCTGATTATTTTGGTATATAATAACGATATACTAAAAATTGATAGTTTTTTAGTTATAAAAAAACAACTACTTAATTATTGGTGGCAAATCTCAGATTCGTAATCAGCACCCGAAAAAACACAAGCAAAAAATTGCAACCCCTCCAGAATTGGATTTTTAAAAAACCACTTAACTACTGAAAAAAAAAAATGCTAAATGAGAAAGTCACGCCGATCGTGAGCTGGGAAAAGTGCGGCTTAAATGAATGTAATTTTAAGCAGAGAAAGGGTTGCTTTTCTGCCGCTTCGCGTTGATCATTGCGTTAATTTCGGATCCTGAGGAGGGGCAAAACTTTTTGCAGCTCTGGTCTGTCTCTCTCTTAATTCTTGATTGATTTTCCGTCTTCCTTGTACATTTTTTATTACTTTTTTGCCATTTTCGTTGATAACTGAATTCTCACAGTGGAAAAGTAAGCCAGTTAGAATAAAAACAAAAATACAATCTTTTAAAATAATTTCAGGGGGAATGCAGCCCTGCAGCTCCTATGGACAAACCGCCACTGCCTGTGATGCTCGGAAACAATAGTTGACCCCTCCAACGTCGTGCGTACGTAATTATTATTTTCTTTATAAAACTATCGAGATTTATTTTTAATCGCAGTTCATTTATAACACTTAAGAATAAATTCAAACAATTTTCCGATGAAGCCGATTGGTACTTACATCTATGACAGCGTCGACCACTAAACTGTGTGGAATAATCGAGATACCATTTTTCTGTTGCCAGAGGCAACAAGATTAATAAATGAATAAAAACTTCATACTTAGTTTTAGTTAATTTTTTTAAGTATTAAAATGCAATTTGACTATATTGTGTGTATTAAATTATTTTTCATGGATCGCTTTTATTAAGTCAAAGTAATACAACTGTTATAAACATCATCGTTCCAATTCCGAAATCAGAATTTCTTCGCAAAGCATTTTTACCACGTTCGCTAAAATTAATTGCGATTTTATCCAACCGTAATTAAAATCCAACGACTTCTCCCGAGCTCTGAAGCGTTTGAAGATTCGTTTAACGAAAGACCGCGCGAAAAGAACAATTAGAACGGATTCCTAAATGACTTGGGAAATGAAACCAATTTATCTCATTCTAAGGAAGACCCGAAATTCAATAAATTATCTGCCGAAAGGCGGATAAAAAAAACTGAAATGAGAGAAATCTAGCTTTGCCGAGAAAAATCCGGGCATCATTTTCGCTCCTAATCGTTAAGTGCAATCCTACTATTAGCCCGAACTACTCTCCTTAAGCGAAATCCCCACGCTCCTATGAATGGCTGAGGAGCGCACAGAAGCCCCGCCTTATTGCGCTCTCCATTGGCCCATTAATCCACTGACGTAACCGAAAGGAGGAGTTAGTGCTAAACGGCCGGCAAAGCGCTCGTTTGCTTTCATTGAAAGGCACTGACTGCCGTGACGAGCTTTCTAATTGACAGAAAGGCCGGCGAATTCGTTTTGTCATTCGACAACAAACACTTTGACTGTTAAGTTACAGGAACTTCATGTCCTAGCCTGCCGAATGCATTCCTCAAATTATGCTCTGATAGTAAAATGGTGGTAAATCCAGTTTTTGAACCTTGATTTCGCCTGATAATTATTAAGTTAATCAGCATTTAATATTTATCTTAATTATCAGATAATAGCAAGTTTCTACTCAAACTCGATTGACTGATTAATAGCATCAAGTGAAACTTTCAGTTTGAGAAATATTACCGGACTGAAGAGAAGAAATCGAATTTCTGTTTCGAATTTGATACGAATAATATTGAGATGGAGAAAAGATACGCCACGTGTTCGAAAAATTATAATATTTGAAATGCTTTGAAATGAAGAGAAGAAAATTTCAATGAAGAGATTCAGAAGTTTTGCTGAATCTAAATTTCAACCCTTCCTCATCAGAACTGAGCTTAGAATTTGAAAAACTCGAATCTGTTCATCAAAAATTCCGTCGCAGGTGACAACTATTTCCCCTACAAAATGACCAATAATTATTCGCGATCACTCGTCTAGACGTTGAAAAACATTCATTAAATATAATACTATCAAGAGGCGATCAATTTTCCTTCTGTGTGTCAATCCATCATCACCAAAAGTTATTTGTCAACTCTTAACTTGATTGCACACAAGTTCATCAAATATCTGTCACAAGTGACGATTTTTCCTTCACTAATCATGGCCGAGATCCTTCATCAGTTCTGAGTAAGAATCATCAATCAATTTAAAGCGAGTATCTGTCGCAAGTGACGATTTCTCACTCAGCCTCATGCGACAATGACTGAGAAGCAGCACGGCTATCATTCGGAAAGGGGCATGCATCCTTTTGGAATAGACCCTTACTCTGTGGAGAAACTGGGTCGACGTTCTTCGTTCATGATTGAAGATATTCTGACCCCCAAATCCAGACTGGAAGGGCTTTGCCTGCCCGCGGGTTCCGCCCCATCTTCAAGGGCTGCCGCCCTAGCCGCCACTCCATACTATCAACTATATGGACTCGGACCTTCATACCTCTGTCAACAGCCTCAGCAGCATTTCTTGGGGAAGCCACTAGATGCCAATCCCTTGCTACTATCGGCAGGTGAGTTTTTGATCTTCAAGAACTTTTTTTTAGAAAATGAAATGTAATTATCACTCTGTTCCTGCACATTAGGATTGCCTTTCATGCTTTGGCATCAAGCAAACTTGATAAACAGAAAAATCCGACAATTGAATACTTGTTAACCTTTCACTGCATACTGTATCAAATTTGGCGCATAATTTATTTTTTATGTCAATAATGAATAGAAAATATTTTGTCCACTCGTACACGCTGTATCAGATTAGAAACATCATAAAAAGACAGTATAATAATCAATCGTTCCATTTTTCATGGAAAGCAAAGGTCCTATTGATAAGTCTGTAGTAGTCAGTTATTCTATTCCTGATACACCTATTGATATATTTACGTAGTTTTTAGCATTTAAAAGGAGTTTTGCATCTTTGATGGTTTCATCAATTGCTTCTACAGATATTTACCATTTGATAATACTTTTAAAATATTTTTTTTATTTTTTTTATAAAAAAAATAGTGATTTGATTCGTTCATTAAATCCAATTTAATAATATCACAATTCTATTTTGATTTTTTTTGTGTGTATTTTTCTGTTGTTATATGTGAACTTCCCATGTCGAAAATTTTTTTTTATTTTCAAATTTAAAAAATCGTGCATTGAAGGGATAAGTTAATTAATTAATTAAATTATTATTATTTTAATTAATTAATTAATTATGGTAGTCGCTGCTTATGATGTGGAATGGTGACTGAAAAAAAAACGCATGACAGTTATAGTTACAATTAAAGCCAAATTAATTAAGAAAGGAACTCATGTCTGTAGAATGTGTTGCATGTTGCCTACTATTGAATAATTCAGAAAATGAAATAAACATAAAAATAAATTGTTAATATTATGTTGTAAAAGGAATTTAGTATTACTTCAACGTTGCAGATAATAAGATCGAATAATCTTTCAAAAATACAAATAAATGAAAAGATAACACGCATGAAATAACAACTAATATATTGATGTTTTCATTATTTATTTTAAAGGTTGCTTTTCGAAACATATGATTCAATATTTGGCATGTTATTATTGAATTTCTCTTCACACTGAATCATTTTTTTATCGGCATTAGTTTCTGACCAAAAAAATTTTGTATCCATCAGTCAGTAAGTTTAAAAGTTTTTGTGTATGTGCATGGTTATTATGGTTAGTTAAAAGAGGAATCAAGTTTATGAAAACTGATTATGGGGAAAACTGGTTATGCAACATAAGCAGTAAATATAACTTTTAATGAAGTAATGAACAATAATAAATAACCAATTCAAAGAATGTGAAATGTATTGTTAAATAACTTTAAAAATTCTAATTTCAAGTAAATATCATAAAACTAAAGGAAATAAATTACTCTATTAAGAGAATGTACTTAACACCACAGTATACCCCGACTTGGAGCCAAGACGGCTACCTGTCGGTTGGGTAGGTATACGTGAACCGTGAGCCTTTATTTTAAAAAAAAATTAAAGTTTTGTGTAAATATGAATACAAAACATTGGTTTACAAGAATAGTTTGAGCCGATGCGGTCTCTAACAATTTGAGGCCGTTGATGACTTTATAGATAATGGTGATTCATGATGTAAATATTTGGTTCAATAACACAGGCCTGCGATGAAAAAAATACAAGAGAATTGATAGTTAAACTGTATGTATTTTTTAGTGCTGATTTCAAAAAAAATAATGAAAAATTTCTATCACGTCACGTTTTCTTGAAAAATCCAATTTTACTTGGATTTTTATGAACATTTACCATAAATTTCTTTTTGTGAATTGAACACAAAGGAAGAACGTTAAAAAGAAGTTTCAAAGGAAAAAGAGTAAATACTTATAAATAGAAACATTTTTTTGCTTTGTTTTTTGCTCAGTTTAAAAGTTGTTTCAAACTTTCATGTACACAAACATAATATTTGCTTCTCTTTATGCAAGTTGCCTTAATAAAAACAAATTAAAATAGTATGTTGGTGACACTGTTGCCAGATAGTACATAAGTATGCTAAATTGTTCGAGAGAATTTTTTTCAAATAGGATTTTAGCAAAAATATCGATATCGATTTAACAAAAAATCCTGAAGTGACGGAAAAAAACGGAGGTCATTTTCAAAATCAGCTCACCAAATAACATAAAAATCAGCGAAAACTTCTTTTGTATTTTTCAAAAACTTCAATTTCGCTGGCCTGTGTAATTAAAGATAAAGCTAATATTTTTAACAATTATGATTGAACAAATGCCACCTCGAATTAATGATGAATGACAACATACTACAAGGGCACACCAAGTGAGGTCTTGCGGGCTCTACATAAAAGTAAACCACTATACAAGATTAATACAATGATATAATATAAAAATGCATTGACATACAGAAATTTAAAAGATGCTAATAACCATAAACACGTTTGCCTGCAGTATGGAGAATTAGTATAATATAATAAATAATAAAATAGTAAGATAAAAGTGCTTGCAGTATGTGAAATAAAATGCTAAATTATTCAAAAATTTTTAAATAAAAATGCTTAAGGTAAGTAAAATAATAAGACAGACTATTATAGGATACGACAATGTACTGTGCTGTAAAGATTAATGTGCTGTTAAATATTTATACTTTACATTTCAATAGTATATTTCACATTACAATGTTTTATGAGTATTTATAAGTTGACTAGAGTAAAATTGTTTGGCAAATATAATTAAAATAATTTAGATAAAATTAATACATTCGTATGAGTAAAAAAATTGAATAAGATATATTATAGGAATGTTTCTGAAAAAACTGAAACATGGGACAACAAAGTTGAAATTTTATAAGAGTCATGTTGCATGACGATTAAAACTAAGCGTAAGTATTAAACTTCATAAAAAAACAGTAAAGAATTTAAAAACGGAAGTAAAATAAATAAAGCTTTATTAATTGTAATGAACTATTTTTAATGATGATTCATAAAAAGCTTTTATGCCAGTAGCTTAGTGATGAAATTCTCGAAATGGAACAAGGGGAAAAAAATGAATAGCGATATTGATAAATGTGAAAAGAAACAAAATCTGAAGAAAACTACAATAAATAAACTCGATCACTAATTTCTAGATGTTAACTTATAATTAATTTTAATGGAAAATTAATTATATAAATTTTTAAAGTTAATAATTAAAATGTTAAAAATTGGCATCTTAATATACACTACAGTGACGAATTCTGTTTTTTCCTAATGGATTCGACAATCCCCCAAGGCTTTGTCGAAATGAAGACTATAAAAATATAGCAATTAATTAACATTGTGCCAGAGATTTGAGCATATTAATTATTATATAATAAATCGTGGCATAAAGGAATAATAGCCGCAAGTAGTCCGCAGCTTCAAGAAGCAAATGTCGCGGGAAAAAGTATCTTTTCAGAATGGAATAAAAAATAAGACTTTTTACATGAAACTGATAATGAAGAATTCATGACTTCAATAATTCCTCTTGATCATTAATACAACTATGCAATCCAAAATTATTAAATTTCACAAAAAGAAATTTAAGAGTATAAGTTCGCGCAATCCACATATTATGAGTTAAATAGCTGACTGATCCACCATACGATAAAATCACGAACAAAAAAAAAAATGTTCGAAAGGTTTTAGACCATTATCATGAAAAAAGTGAAAGAATTCTCATAGTTAGCTTAACATTGTTTTTTTTTTTTGCAATTTTTCTCTTATTATTGAATGTATTTTATATTCGTTTCCAGGATAAATTTCAATTTTATTATTATATTTCTTGCAATCTACAGATTTCGTTTTATCATACGGGATTAATTTTACGGTGACATTTTTAAAAGAGCTATTTTAACTTAATTAATTAATCTCATTCAAAACTTTTTTAAGGGAAATAAATTTCAAAAGCATACGATACTAAGATGAGAGAATACTCATTAATTAACAACTAATTTAAATCTCCTTATCTGATTGTACCTGAAGACAGAAAGTAAAATAAGAATAGAGGAACCAACCAAAATTACTAATAGCATAATAAGGGTCCAGAATTCTAATTTATATTACTTCCATTTTCTCTCTCTTAATCAGAATTTTTTTATGCTTCTATTATATCCATTTCTTTCAAAATGCATCCAAAAGAGAGAGAAAAATACGCCGAAGTCCACTGCAGGACCAAAACAAAAAAAAATATGGTGGATTCTCTCTTATAATTTCCTTTGGAAAATTATATGAAATGCATTAGAAATGCATTATCAAATCAATTTTCTGATTTAGCATTCTCAAGTGGTTCGCGACGATTTGCAAACCAGGAACTGGCTCTCGGATAGCCAAAACAAGCAAGGAAATCAAAGGAGACTTAATTTAACCGCTGAATAGCACCGCTAGAAGACGTATTTCCTCCAGATACAAGGGAGGGTTACCTTATTCGGGTCGTTGCCTAGATTGGACCTTTATCGCATCCTCAATTCAGTTGAATATTTGACTGTAAAGTATGTAACGTATATTTCAACGTTGTAAATGTGGTTTGTAAAATCATTTTTATGAGAAATAGATACAGTTCCGCAGTTAGTGAACAAGTGCTTACATTTAGATAATATTAATCTAAATTTTAATGATGATAATCTTAATGTTAATGATGATAATCTAAATTTAATGATGATAATCTTAATTTTAATAATGATAATCTTAATTTTAATGATATTATTTTGATGATTAAAGATTTTAACCCTTTGCACTCCGAAAGATAAGATGCATAATTATACACGTGTGAGTGTAAGGATTGATTTAGCGCTTTAGGAAGCTGGAAAATATTGTTATTATTTTTTTCAATTCCTAAAAATTAATCTGTGTGTTTTTGCTATTATGTGGTTTTTATAATAAGCGCTATCCAATAAGAATGTGTAAAAGATACATCATTCAGAATGTCGAGTCTGACTCGACATTAAGGGTTAACATAAGACTAATAGTCTTCATGCTGTCTTAAAGCAAGTAGCAAAATATGCTAATATATTCTCAGATAGGGAACTTGTTCCGCAAGAATTTATTAAGATAGTTTTATAAAAATAGTTTAAAGATAAAGTTAGGAGATTTTTTTAAATATAATTCTAAAAATTACCGCAAACAGTTTCTTGAACGGGACTGGTCCATGTCAGGACCATCAACTTCTCGTACTAGAGATGTAACCCAGAAAGCAGTTATAAAAACTAATAGTCTTCATAAATTGGAATTGGAACAAGTTAGAGGAAAAAAACACAATAAAGTAACATTAAAGACAACAAATGTTGATTCAAACGTAACAAAAAACTAAAGTTACGTAGTTTTGTATCACATATGGGAGGAAAGAAGGGGGAAAATGATACAGTTCATAAAATGTCTTGGTTTCTTACAATTGTGGTACACAATTGTACACAAAAATTCGGTGCACAGTTAGGTTCGTATATTGTGTGCTGGTGTGAATTTTAGAATCAAAATATACTATTGCTTAAAGAAATTGTTGGTTCAAATTAGGAAACCAGTGACCCAATTTGGAGAACCAGTTACTTTAATAGGACCGATGATGCAATTTTGATATGTTATTTACTACTTTAAAGTATGTTTCTGAAAAAATGTGGTACACAATTGTACACAAAAATTCGGTGCACAGTTAGGTTCGCACATTGTGTGCTGGTGTGAATTTGAGGATCAAAATATGCTAGTGCTTAAAGAAATTGTTGGTTCAAATTTGGAGAACCAGTTACTTTAATAGGACCGATTATGCAATTTTGATGTGCTATTTATTTACTAATTTAAAGCATGTTTCTGGAAAAGCCAATTAATTATTTCGAGGATAAATAAACTACTTTAAAAATTCTATACCATATGTTTTCCACCAAAATTACTTATTTATCTCTGTGATTAAAAAATATTTTGGTGGTCCAAATAAAACAAAGTTCCCCTATATTTATTATACTTAATTGCATAAAATTAAGAATATCTTTTAAATTATGGATAAGACATAAAAGTTTCATCCAAATCTCACAACTTTTGAAAATAATGAAACAAAGAATGAAATATTAAAAAATGGAATTCTTCTTTAAATTTGAAATTTAGACTACTTCCATTGAACATGTTAAATCTCAGAGGAGGCTTTTAAACCTCAATTTTACCCTTGAAATTTCTTAACCCAGTACCAATCGTAGAAAATTAACAATGAGGGCCAACAATTTCTTTTGGTGGTAAATTATTCGTATATTTCAACAGCTGAAAAAAAGTTTTATTCCTCGAGGTAGATATGTGGTACACGTCAGACTCCTAATGCCATTGCTACGTATTTTTTCGTAGAAAATAGATGAATAAACTAGATGGCGAAAAAGGCTATAACCTGCTCATGCAGATTCCTAAGATATTGTTACTCATTGCTTACAGATCTAACCGTCAAAATTAACTGAATCGGTAAATCTGATTGAAGTTTAAATGTGATTAGCAAAATTAATAAAGGTCATTGTGTTGAAAATATAGAAGAAGATGGTATCTAAACTTCCTAAAAAGAAAACGCAATTTTCTACATTTTCTTGCAGAGAAACTTTACCTGCGTCAGCTTCTAATTTTATATTGCCTTTAATGTATTTCTCATATTTTTGCAAGCCTCTGTAGATTGCATAAAAAGTTGGTGAATTCTGCACTTAAAAACTCACAAAGTTTTTAAAAAATGGAGTTTGTTACAATTTCTTAAACATCACTGTTCTATATTTTATTTATAATGCATCATTTTTTTCCATAAATAAGTGCCAGCTTTTTTTCCCTTTATATAACTTAGGAAACCTCATAAATACTTGTACAAAAATGATATACAAATTACAAATTTATAAGTCCATTCCTTAAACATGTGAGCCCAACAAACTATTTAAAAAATATTTTTCAAATTTATAATATGGTTTACATATTTGATCCAGAAACATTTCATAGAAATTTCGTATATTTATTATTCAATTTTCAGCAAAATAGACTTCGTAGACTAAATGGTAGACTTTTTTCAAGGTTAACCAAATTTTAATACTCTGATAGATTGTGGCATTCATTTATTATTGCATTTATTAACATTGTATTCCATATTTTTATGGTTATGTTTCCATATTCAATTTCTAAATCAGTCGCTTAATTGCTATTATCTATAAAATACAAAAACTTGCCTTCTTTATATTCCGAGTTCATGACAGAACTGATGCAATAGTGAAGTTTGTACTGCTGACTCAATATTGTAGATTGATCTTTTGTCCCTTATTGTGATAAGTACGCCTCATCAGTATCTTCTTTTTCTCATTGAGAAATTTATTAAAAAATTCGGTGAGTTCTGAAGAAATAACAAAATTATCCAGAAAAAGGAAATCAGGATGAAGGAATTCTGAACAAGAAAATAATTCGCTCAAAAGTAGAAGGAAGCCAAAATGTCTTAATATTGCCCTATTTAACTTTAAACATGAGATAACGAGAGGATAAAATCTCAAAATATCCTTTTAAAAGGCTGTTTTGGGGAGGAAATAAAGAGTTTTCCTCCCTAATCGAGTAGAATAGATAGTCCTAGTCTTAGTCCAGTAGAAGATCAAATCTGTAGCCCCGTTCGATTGCCTGTGATGATTTTTATTCTTTTTTTCCCTCGTTATTAACAGAATTATTGTCACATTTAGGATAACAAAACTGGGGAGGAAAGTAAATATTTGTATAGACGATTCGGGGGACAGAATTAGTTCCGCGAATGGAATGAAATTCTAACCATTTAATGGTATCTAATACAGATACAGTAAAACTTCTATTAACCGAAGTTGGGTTAATCGAAACCCGGGTTATCCGAAATGCCTCTTAAATCGAAAATCCAAAAAACATGTGCTGTACTGCACGGAAATAATCGCAAAGGCAAGGCGTTTTTGCAACATTATCCCCACTTTTTTCTTTTAAACTTGCCCAAGAAGGTTAGTGATTAATTTTAGAATCTTAAAATTAAAATTAATGGGTATTCGCAATATTAATTATGTTATTGTTCACCCGTGCCTAACAGGTGCATTGTTCCCGAACGAACCGGTCAGTGCGGTGCCCGACAGAGTATGAACTTTAAATATAGAACATATTTATAGCCTAAAGAGAGACCTTTGATTTTGTCTTACACTAAAACATTTCAGTTTCACATACTGTAATTACATGCAGAATAGTGATAGATGCCCATGGCTTAGCTGGAAAAAACCTTCAATCCGAAACGGCTCCCCCCTCCTTTAGTTTGGTTAAGCGGGGTTGTACTGTATTTATACTAATTCGTGTTCGGAAGAAACAATTCATCTTTTACAGCATCTGTATAGCTCATAAGTGAAACGTTAATATTTGTAAGAACTCTATCACATAC
>BGPR01000083.1:208763-230602 GCA_013235015.1 Araneus ventricosus
CTCTATTAAACTTATTACATTTCAAAAAGGTTATACATTTAACTTGACACTGATCATGATAATTAACGATGACAAAAGACAGTGCAACTCATCTGATAACATTTTGGTGATCAATTAATATTTTGCGCTAAAATACGGCATACCTGATTTTCAGAATTCTCTCACTTAAAATTTCTTTCTTCAAAAAATAGGTACTATAGGATTTTGAAAGAAAAATATTAAGAATAATCAATTCTCGAATTCCAAAATAAAAAAAAATGCGAATTTAACGGAAGATTTCAAATTAAATATTTTGAATATAATTTTAAATACAGTAAAATCCCGGTTAACCGAAACCAGGGTTATCGAAATGCTTCTGAAATCATAAATCCAAAAAGCACGTACTGTACTGCATGGAAATAATCTCTAAGGCGAGACTTTTCTGCAACGATATCAATTTTTTTTCCTTTTAAGCCTCCCCAAGAAGGTCAGTGATTAATTTCAGAATTACTAATAAAATAGAACAGATCTGTCTCACTGATCCAACAATGTTCCGACGACATCACAATAAAATTCGCGCCATAACACTGCGAGACGTTAAACAGCATTATTTCATTGTTAAAGCACCTAAATTTTAGTAATTTTAAATTTAAAAAGTAATTTTCGTTTTCAAATTTAATAACTCTAAAATAGTGAAATAAAATTATAAAATTTATCTCGCCATTATCAATAGTTCCCGAGAAATTTTAAATTATGTTAATCATATATTTCAAATTAATTTCCGTTTTTTAATAGAAAGTAGTAAAGCACGTCAGTGGTATATCATGCGCGTGATATAGTTTGGAAGCCACGATGTATCTGATTATTTATTGCAATTGTGATGATATAATTTGATAATATTTTTTGGCAACGTTAAAATTTACTCAAAGACATCTAGACAAGAAAAATTTCTAAACAACGAAAAATACTTCTCACGGAATGTTGTTCACCAAGAGATTTTTTGAATAAATAAATATGTAAATAAAAAAAATTCCTGTCATAAAACATATGTTTATTTTATTTGTTTTCAACCCATGTTAAACATTTCTCTCGCATATATATCTATTTAAACACGTCAAATTTGTCGGGAAATATCTCGAATGAAGAGACAATTTTCACCCGTCATACCTTGATGGGTGATTTTCTAGTTAAAATTAATGGGTATTAACAATATTAGTTGCGATATTGTTTATCTGTCAGGCATATTGCGTCTAAACTCATCGGTGCGAATAATAAACTATTTACTCATCGGAACATAAATGCAGCCTACAAACAGAGTTTTTTATTCGTTTTACGCTCAAAATATTTAAGAATTGCATACTGCAATTAAATACAAAATAGTAATAGATGTTCATTGTTTAATCGAAAAAATTCTTATCCAAAACGGCTTCCTTCCCTTTAGTTCGATTAACTGGGGTTGTATTGTATTTTGAATATGAAATAACATTATTTTAAATTTCATTTTGAAAGAAGTAGAGTTATATTTCACAAAGAACAAAATGAAACATAAATCCTTAAAAACACGAGAGCATATTATTCAGGAGAATCAAGACCTGCATTATCTTCATCCTTTGCCTGATTTCAATTTTGTGACTTTGTTGTACAACGAGCAATATGCGGACGTTAAAGTTTATTTTTTCTTTTAAAGTTTTTTTTGCGTTAAGTTATAAAATTTGTCATTATTTTTACATTTATGTTTCGGATTTGTTTTTTCTATATTTTTTAAGAGGAAACCTTACAAGTAATTGTGATATGTTTCAGAAATTGTTTCGGGTCTTTAAAAAAATTATCATTTAGTTTTCTTTTTTTCTTTGGAAATAAAGGTAAAAATTATAATTATTTTTGGCTATCATAACTAAGCCTACTATCATAAATATCCAAAGACAAAACAAAATATTAACATATTTTTAAAGATTCAAGAAGATTTTGCTTAAAAAATCGCATTTACTACAATAATTTCCTTTTAAAGTCATCTTTGCTATTTTAGCTGAATAATGACAGAGCACAAATTTCTTCGTTAAATCTAGAAAAAAAGTAGAAATGTGAACATAAAAAATTATCGTAGCTTTTATATATATTTATTTAATAAAAGCAATTTTTAAAACTCACTTTTATTCCTGTGTTAAAAGGAAGAATTTGTTTTATTTTAATTATTTTCTGCTTTTTTTTCTTTAATTTTCAATTCGTTATAATAAATGGCATTTTGAAACATTCTTTCTTAAATTCTCTACCAGGTGGCGCACTTCGTATGGAATAAAAATTTTATTAAATTAATCGATTAATTGATAATTAAGCTCTGAAAAATTTAAAATAGTGCATTATAACACAAGTGTTAACCCCATACTAGAAAGTGAGTGAAAAATCTATTGCGAAAGTTCATCTTTACAAGCATGAAACAAGTCAAGTTGCATAAAAGTACTTGCTCATTACGTAGTGCAGACCAGTGACTCGATTGTCTTAATCATATTTATATTATATAAAGAAAGGAAAGAACATAAAAATTTTAGCATATCAACTGTCTTGCTACTTTTACTTTTATTTGCATACAGTAACACCACGCTTAAGCGAACTCGGGTTAACCGAATCCCGGGTTATCCGAAATGCCTCTCAAAATGCAAATCCAAAAATCACGTACTGTATTTACTGCACGGGAATAATCGCGAAGGAGAGACTTTGTTGCAACGATATCCTTACTTTTTTTCTTTTAAGCCTCCTTAAGAAGGTAAGTGATTAATTTTACAATGCTAAAATTGTAATTAATGAGTATTAACAATATTAATTATGATATTGTTTACTTGTACCTGTCAGGAGTATTGCACTCGACGGAGAGTTAACTTTAATAAAGAACATAAGCCTACAAAGAGAGTGTTGAATCTGTTTTACAGTGAAAACATTTCAGAATTACATATTGTAATTATATAGATACAAAATAGTAACAGGTTTTTATGGCTTAACCGAAAAAATTCTGATCCGAAACGGCTTTCTCCCCTCTAGTTCAGTTAACGGGTGTTGTACTTCGCCTTTATTTGAATGGTATGCCCTTTCATACCATCACCAGAATCGTCTGAAAGATAAGATTCGAATTCCCGTTATTCTAAAACATCGAATACCAATTTCAAAGAATCGTTTCAGAAATGGTTCTTCATTTTTTTCCCAGAGAAAAAGGCTTCTCTTCTTCGGGTAGACTAATCGATTGTTTCAGAGCACTCAGTTCTTTCGGATGCATTAAAAGCCTTTTTAGTTGACATAAATAAAATGGACGTTTATGAAACGATGGGCATCCCCTTGGGTTCGTATTTTATTTGATATTTCTCTGAATGGCTAACATTATTTGTGTGAATCATCACCATACCTTTCCAACTCAGCCCGATTTCGCCTGCATATATAAAGTCTTTTTTATGGACGACTAAAGCTTTCTTAAATTTTTCTCGGATGCGAAGTATACAAAGAAAATATTATAATTTTAAAAAAAAATCGACCTCGGGATTTTGATTAATTTCCATCTTTCAGACCTCCCCGAGTCCGGAAAAAAGTATTTTTGTACTTATGTCTGTTTGTCTCTGCCCCCCGGGGGCACGACGATTTCGCGGCTGAGAAGCCGTCTGATAAGTAAGCAGGTTCTCGTTTCTCCTGGAGGTACAATAATGGTGGTGTTGTGTTACTCCCCTCTAGTGATAGTACGTACCTCTTACAGGAAACTCGTCTACTCGTCTGCTTTAATAAGCATTAGTTTTCTATTATTAGAAATCGCTCATCGAAAAATGATACCTCGATAATCTTCTAAGATACAATTTTGGGCTATTTAGATGTAAAACTATTTTTTAATAATTCTATTTTAAATACATTATCTAGAGGGATTTTTTCTAGTTCTTGCAGCACTGCTTGATTCTGAGTTTACGAGCCGCCACTGCCTGTACCTCTTACTTTTTACTTAGTAAAGGACACGAAATTACAGTCAACCTCCCTCTTACATAATTTCCATATATTACACTTCAAGTAAAGAGAACGACTTAAAAGACTTGTGCACACAGCACGAGCTTCTCATAACATTATTTTAACTGTGCTAAGTGTTCTAATTTCTTTTACCACTGTTTTGATGTAATACTGCAGGAGCAACCATATTATAGGAGGGTTGAATGTAGTGAATTCCTTCGTGCGAAGATGTATAATCATGAGTGAGATGGAAAAACCTTTTAAAATTTCTGAAAAAGTGTCTTTTATTTTGTTGCGTTTTCCGTTAAACGTGTGAAATGGGATTTTTTTTTAATCTTCTTAACCCCTTGGGTAAATTTGACGGCTGAGACTCGTCATGCACTTGTTTTTGCCAAAGTTATTCACGACGAGTTTAAGTCGTCAATAACTTAGACCAGCGGTTCCCAGCTTGTAGTCCGTGGATGGCGTATTAGTGGGCCGCGGTACACTAGTCAAGAGTCGAAGTTAGGAGAATTAGTAGACCTTTTCATATTTGTTGTAGAATTACTACTTTCGAATCTACTTTCTGAAAATTGAAGACCAAAACCAGTGGATCAGAACTCCTTCTGAAGAAGACTACATAAAAGAAAATGAAAGTACCATAAAATGAAGAAGACTCGTCAATTGAAATTTCATGTGATCGTACCCTAAAATCGTTTTTTAGAACAACATTGTACCCGTTGTGGATAAATGTTCATCAACACTATCCATCAATTGCCAAACTTGCACTGAGACATTCCTTGGGGTTCTTAACCAATTATCTGTGTGGACGTGCTTTCTTAACTTTAGTTTTTTTAAAACATAAGTTCAGAAACAAAATGAATGTAGAAAAAGACTTGAGGCTGAACCTGTCAAGTTTTAATTCAGATATTTACTCTCTCGCAGGGGACAAACAATGTCAAAAATTACATTGAATTTTATTTTGAATCCTGACCGATCGTTTCTGAGTTTTCTTGCATTGTGACAGCTAAATATTAGTAATAAAGTTTTTTGCTTTATGATCAGTACATGTTTAATACTTTTACAATAAGCTTTATTAATTACTGACATATACGGGCATATAGTATATATGTATTTTTTTTACTTGTATATTTATTTAGTGGGCCTCTAAATATGTTTTACACAACAGGTGGTTCGTACTATCAAAAAGGTTGGGAAACGCTGACTTAGACAATATTCAACCTTCCAGCAGTCGCGCGTATGTAGGAGAAACCTAATCGTGCATGGTATCACATATTGTTACAAGCATGCAATTTCGCTTCCCAGCAATGCTAGTCTTATGGTTGGGAAGAGGGTTTTACAGGGGTAAGTATTGGATGACTGGCATGATGGATGATGGAGCCCGACCTGGACCCATGACTTTGGCTACGAAATATGGAATCTCAAAGGTGCTGGAATTTTCTCGATATCTCTATTAGGAGAGGAGATAAGCTTGAATTTACTAGATGATTCCAGGTGACGTCACGGCCTGTCGGGGGAGACCTATAAGGAGTGCGCTTGAATCACGGAGTGAGTGAATGTTGATTGACTTTCAACGTGTTGATCGACTGGTTCGCCTTGGAGTGCGAACGTCTTTGGAATCTCTTTGGAGTTCTATCCGCTGTGCGAGTTAGTAAGCTGTTAGACGCCGAGCGGTATTGAGTAGCAGTGTGTTGCTCGACTGGAACGACTTTGGAGTTTCATCTGCAGAGTGACCTAGATAGCCGGTGAGCTGAGTGCTATTGAAAGTGCTGTTATTGTCATTATTAGGGATTATCTGACTGTTCGTGTTGCTAAATCAGAAAGTGCTGAACTGCTATTACCTGTGAATTGTTGACTGTTTGCGTTGCTAATCTGTGTGAGATCTATTGTTCCTGTTACATGTGCTACGTGTTTTCCTACATATTTGTGAATAAACTTTAATTCCCCATTATCCGGACTGTTTGCACCATACATCCACAAAACGATTTTTGTTACAATATTTATATCGTTCTTTTACAAAAAGCAATGCAACTTTTATTTATGTAATATGTGTTTAGTATGGAACTAATAAATACAGATTTCATAAATAAAAGTTGCATTGATTTTTGTAAAAGAACACGATATAAGTTTCTCCTATCTGTGCATCTTGTTCATGCAAGAGTAATTGGCATCAGTTGCAACAGAGTGTTTCTTCCAGTGCCTCGATGAACCTTGTTTGTAACACACTGCCCCATAATGTCAGAAATAAGTAATATATTTTATGAAAGCGATACCAAAAGTTTTAACAAAAGAGGAGACTTTGAGAAATATGATGGTGATGGATTGGATTTATTTATGTTCATTTTTAAATTTATATTTGATTTACAAATCTAATTGCTATGGATATCATATTGCTCAAATAAATGAATTCTCGTACAAAATCTACTGGTTCTATATACTATTCAGTGCATCAGCAAATTATAAATCCGTTCCAAACGAAAAAAATCGCTTCAAACTAATTCCGTGCCCAAAGGGTTAACATGACTTCATAGCAAGAAACGATTTAGTATTTTTCTTAACCAATCAGAGAAAAATTATATGAGTAGGAGTAAGGCTAGAAGATACTATTTATTCCTCTTTTACTTGTTTTATTTTTGTCAGAATAGAACAAAACACAGTTAAAAGAACTGGTTAAGGTCCACGGCAAATAAGCGTGGATTAATGAGACAAATGGACTCGAAAATTAGAAATGGGAGCAATTACCAGGGGAAGGGATGTGTCGAAGCACTGAGGTACTGGTCGAAACAGTTGATCTTTTAAGAAATGTAATCAGAGATTAAAAGAATTTGGTATTTGTATTAAAACCAAAAATTTCAGTTGTTTTACAGACTCTTTTTCTAATGAATTAACTTGAAACTTAAAAAGAAACTTTCCCCACCTTAAATAATATTAATTAATAATGAACTATATAAGAAAGTTAATGTAGATTTAAGATGCTATTGCTGCTTAAACTGCAAAAACACTTTAACTGGTTTGTTTTCTCAACTATCTGATTGCATTCCCAAAATAGAAGGTGACATCCATTGTCATTTTAATTCAATCAGAACCTAAAGGACAGTTGAAATGCTCATGGATTCCACGTAATTTTTGTATCGAATTATAAAGTCTGTGAATGACTTTTTCTCGATGCACGTACAGCGTACTGGCAAACCAGCTATATGGTTAAACTGTAAGATTGAGAAAATATCCTCAGAAATCGAGATGCGATTTAAACTGTCGCAACAAATATTTCTTTGGCCATTCATTTACATGTGCTAAAAATAAAATTGGATGGATTTGCGGAAAACTGACGAACAACCCTCAGGACTACACGTAAAAAATTATTTTATGAAACATGATGATTGGTTTGCAGTTAATGAGAAGAAATTATTGATTTGGGAATATTCCATGCTCGTAGAATGATATTCAAGAGTAACTTTAATGGTTATATTGGTCAATTAGTGTTATTCTTAATAACACAAAATAATATCGTATTTTTTATAAAAATGGCATAGTCTAGTTTTACATAGTTTATATAGTCATTATTCAAGAGTTTCATTTAATATATAACTTCTTGTGATAGCTTATTATTGTTACGTAAATTCGTCCGGTGTGTGTACGGTAAAAACAGTCCAAGAAGAACAACACTTTATTCTCAAATAGTCGAAAAACACGAAGCACAGGTATCACGAAAAGAACAACACTTGCACAGATTAGCAGCGCAAGCTGACATCAATTCTCTAATAAAAACAGCAACAGTACTTTCAATACCGTTCGGCGTCTATCAGCTTGCTACCTCGCACTGCGTACAAAACTCCAAAGAGAGATTCCAAAGACGTTCAAGCACACTCACACTCCAAACAGATTCCAAAGACCATTCAAGTCATTCAGTACCTCCGAGTATTTATACCAGTTTCCGGACATCACATGGAAATCACTGGAGAAATTCGGATCTCGGCTCCTAATAGAGATAGCGAGAAAATTCTAGTATTTTTGAGGACCTTCCTTTTGTCGCCAAGGTCGAGGGGTCATTGACTTCCATTCTCCTATAGCTAGTGAGAACTTCTGTAAATCTCTTTCCAACCATAATACTAACATTACGGGGAAGAGGCATTGCAGGTTCGTAACATTCTTTATAGTGTTTATAAAAAATTTATAAAGGCCGTATAATAGTTCAACGAAGAAAAGAATATACGATACATAAAAGCATACAGACAAAGAGTATATTTCAGTAACTGAAATATGTACAACTCTATGATAAATTCTTAAAAATGGAAAAAAGAATAAAAACTCCCATAGAGGAGTACAGTATATATTTGATTAAAACCTTTTTCTCAGTAGTAAATTGAAATATTAAAAATATCATTACAAACTATCAACTTTGTAACAGAATTTTAAAAACTTATAAGTATGTTTTCCGAGTAAAAAAAATTGAAAAAGTGGTAAAAGAAAAAGAATTTAAGGCAAGTTTAGGCAGTCTTTCAAAAATGCTTGAATGAATCAATTTTATTCTTATTTAAGAGTTTAAAAAGCAATAAAGTATTTATAGTATTATGTAAACTGCCCAACTATTCTATACAACTAAACTCATTTAATCCTTATAAGGAACATCATTTCAGAATTTTTAACTGAAGGATAACTTTGGTGCCAGAAGTCTTAATTTCTTGCGATTAACTGAATTTTAACTAAGATTATTGTATTAGAAAGTTAAAAAGACTTTAGAAATAATAATGAGTAGAACTCTGATAAAATGACAAATAACAAGGCGGATTAATACTGATAGGCACTGATGAACATTTTATACTCGAATATTTATTTTTCATTTAGAAATCAAAATAAAAACCGTTAGAAAAGGAATTTACATTAGAAATTAACTAACCATTTACACTATGTCTCTAGTTACTTTTGGAGCAAATTGAGGCATTTATATACAGCTTTAGTGAAATTTCCTTTCCCCATAAAATTGTTTAGTTCCTTTTAAAAAAACATAGAAAGATGAAAATGCTTTTTCACAAACTAATATTCTATGCAAAACAGGCTTAACTCCAAAGACCATAAGAATTCTATACTGTTTTCCATCGATGGTTATAAGCATATTTTAACTCAACATTCGTATTCTTTTCGTCAAGTATTTCTTTTTTTTAATACCATGCATATACTCAACAACATATCTTTGTGCACTCTATCGCATTTGAAAACAGAGAAACAATACAAACAATATTTTCTACCAATCTTTCCGAAGTGCCATAAGGTGCTACAACGAGCATGAATGTAAACAGAGGAATAATACTCTTTCCCGTCGACTTTATCCTAGAAAAAGGATTACCACCCGGAACGTTTTCCCGTTGAAGAAACGAAAAAAAAAAAATACCTTTTTTATATTCAAAATTACGTCCACTCCATACCTTCCAACTCATCGTGATTTCCAACAAGTCGAAAAACATTCCCTTTTGTCAACTGGTCTTCGGGCATTTTTTAGCTTTTTCTACTATAGCGCAGAGGCGTTATCGCCCTGGTCTTAAGCCTGTTAGGGCGCCCTAGTATATCCGGACTTGTTAGAAGACGCGTGCGGGCAAAGATCCGTCCAAATCCGGCCGCTGTCGAAGTAATGCAGAAAAGACCGAATAACAGCTCCAAAATGTTTGGCTCTATCTTTTCCATCGTTTTGTCGTTTTTATTCGCACCCTTTTACGGTATTATAACTCCTTCTTTCACTCCTTCCCCTGTATATGTGTCTTTTTTGCACAGTTTTTTGCGTTTGTTGTTTTCGCATTCGGAATTCATCTTTTCCTGTAAAGTCGGCTTATCCGCCTTTCATCGGAATAAAATTGAAGGGGGTTTAAAGACCTCTCGCGACAGGTGGTGGGGGAGTGCTGGGGGATGGTGCCTCCCTGCACGTAATTCGACAAATGGAGCAGTTACATCGTCCAAAAGACGTCCCTGTCTTGCTCCGAGGGCACGATTTGATTCTTAGCTCTTGTTAAAGAAAGAATGTTGGAGCAGCTCTCTTTACCAGACTAGTGCCGTTTTCTGGAAGAATGTGGATGTAATATATCTTCGAAATTTACTTGGAGGATAACGCATGAATGTTGGTTTGACTTTCTTTATGTTTCAGTGAAGTATTTTTTAAGTTAGAATACGGTAGACTCGACTATTTTAGCTTCGACTATAAGAGGTTCTGTTTCAATAAAAAAATTAAATATATCTTCTGAATTTATATGGAGGATAACGCTTGAATGACGGTTAAGTTTTTAAGTGAAGTATTTTTTAAGTTTAGAATGCAGTTGCCTCGATCATTTGAACTTCGATTATCAGAGGTTCTGTGTCAATCAAAAAATGAAATATATCTCATAAAGTTGTGAAAAGGATAACGCATGAATGTTGGTTAAGCCTTTTTCATGTTTAAATGAAGCATTTTTTAAGTTAGAATGCAAGTTAATGCTGATTATTTGTTTTTCAATTTTCCGATGTTCTATGATAATCAAAATTTTCTTTACTCAAAAGTAAATTCAAGCCCCAATACTAATATCCGAGTTCTTTTTTTCAAAAGCTTTCAGCGTACTGAAGACAAATATTGCTTTCGAACCACTAAAACCTACACAGCAACTTTTATTTTACCTTTGTGAAAGAAATTGATCTCCTACTTGATTCAGAGAGATTGATATTCCCATTAACTTATATTTTGAAAGAAATCACTGCGAGAGTCCCTACTACTACTACTCTTTCCCTACAGAATGAAAGTTGGTACCTAATAAGTCATGCCAAATGCCAGGAAGAAAACTAATTTTATAATTGTGCTTGCTCAGTTTTGTTATTATTAACCCATTATCTGCCATTGTCCCTTTTTGGGGACGCTTATTTTCTAATTTTTTTCACCTGAAGAGTGCAATTTTTAGCTTTGATTGTTGCATCTGAATGTTTAGATGACTGCAATGAAAGGCAAAAATCCAATAAAAATAATTTTTTCTAATTAAAAAGATAATGAATTCTAATTAAAAATTAATTAATCAGTTTAATTTAAAATTTAAGAAATGGCGTTTTCTTTCATATTTCATTCGTGTTATCATATCAGTGTAATTTATTTTTGAAAAAAGTTAAATAATAGAGATCTGGCAGATAATGGGTTAATACCTCTAAGTTAAATTATGCCGTTGTGTTAATTATTGTGAAGACTTGCAATCCTCCGATACTAAGATTTTTTTCATGTTAGTCTTTGACTTTTATAGTTTTGCTTTACGTGAAGCAGGTGATGTCGTTTTATGAAACGATTTTGTCGTGGAAGGTTATTTTTTGAGTTGTTTGAAAGAATGGTATTAAATCCAGCTGTGAATAGCTTATTGTTTTTAATGCATATGCCTTCAGAGGCCTTGTAATCCGGTGATCTCGTTAACATTGCAGAATAGAAACATTTCGCTTGGACTTTATTCAACGAACCATCGAGGGGTTGAACTAAAAAGAGAATTCAAAAGAATCTGAAAAGATAAGTCTAACTCTTACATTAAATTACAGAATGTTGCGATTAAGATTAGTAGCAATTAATTCTAAAAAATGAACGGTTTGAGGAAATAATTATATTGAAAATAGTCTGTTTTCTTACATGATTTGAAATAGCAGCAAAAGTTCAAAGTAGGATGTGTCATCTAATTATAAGGCTGAAGAAATTAAACCGTTGCGGGGTTAAGCCAAGTGTCAACACAATCATCAAAAATTAGAGAGTAGATGATTATTGAATGAGAATTTAAAAGATTCACATCATAGTGAAAAAGAAATTTAGATTTCAGCCAAAGGTTTATTGTATGAGAATTGAAATGATTATGAAGGATGATGATTACATGATAATTTAAAACAATTCGATATAGTGAGAAAAAAATTTTGATTTCAGTCAAAGGTTTATTATGTGAGAATTGGAATGGTTATAAAGGATGATGATTACATGAGAATTTAAAAGAATCAGGCGGAGTGAAAAAGAAATTCAGATTTCAGTCAAAGGTTTTGATATACACTAATCTGAGGCAAATTCATCTTATTGTAGACCAAAGAACCATAAATCTATGTAGAAGCTTAAAAAGTGAAATACCAATTAAGAGACGACATCATTATCGTCATCACTATCATTACCTCTATAGGTTTGTAAAAATGCCAGCAGCGTTTTCTGTGATGAATTAAGGCGTTGAAACAAGTATTTAAAAGAGTTTTTCAAGCCAGGTAAATTTCATTATTTGAAGCGTTATAGGTTCGGTTGGGTCCAAGGTTTCATGGCACATCAGATAATAAATTGACTATACTGCGCCTTGAGGTGCTGTATAAATAGCATTTTATATAAAAGAGCTTGCAATTTATTATAAAAATAATCAATTATATTTCGTGAACTTTTAAAATAGGCATAAATTAATTTCTGTCAATTGCCAACGGCTCTAACATTTTACAAATGTCAGGCAAAAAAAAAAATATCGCTAAAATGAAAAAGTTCTTCAAAAGTTTTCATTCAACAAATGAAATCTTTAACACAAATCAAAATGATCATTAAAACTCACAGATAAAAGTAATTCCATTGATTATGGAACTCTTTTATCAGTGCTTCCTTTATCAAGCCAGACATAAAAGGCCAGAAAAAAGAGGAATCAGCGCAGACCCACACACAAAAGAAAAAAGAGCAGCTCTGTCCTGGCCACTAATTTTCCTCGTGCCAGAAGAATTCGGTACTCATTAGCACCAATGACCAAGAGAACGTCGACTTTATCTGGTTCCTTGGGACTCGTTTCGTGCCTAATCGCTTCAATCGGCAACAGAATAGAGCGAGTCCCCGTTGCCTATTCTTTGGCGACTCTTTTCTGGAGCGCGTCCGAAATCTGTCGTTCGGATAAAGAGGTGGGGATGGGTGAAAAACGAGTCCATTTAAAGCTTAAATCCCCTCCATGAAGGGCAGAGGTGTCATTTAGTGTGGTAAAAAGAGATTTTGTTAGGCTTTGTTTGAAATGTTTACGAACAATTGATGAAGGGATTAGTGTTTTGTGGCAACAAACGAAGAATGGTTACAAACAATCGTTGTTAAAGATCAGAAATGAGCCAATGAGATTTTCAGGAAACTTTCTGGCAAGCAGAGTTGTTTTAACAGTTTTAAACTGCTGCCTCGTCGTCTGCTAAAAATAAATGTTTCATCATTCTATTATAGAAAATATTTCATTAATTGAGGTGATAGTTCATTAATCGTTTATCCCTGTAATTGAAATTTTAAAATGTATTAGTTGGTTTTTTATTAGTAAGTTTTAAGGTGTTCCAAAATAGGAACATTACTGTTACTGTGTATTGCGAATATAAAACGAAATTTTCGCTTACTATTTAATTCAGTGAAATCATCATTTAAAGATTTAACGAATAAAATAAGATTAAAATATAGTAGTATGATGAAACTGAATTGATTGTGTCTCCTCTTGCTTGACTACTGTAATATTAATACGATAGACAAGTAAAACTGCAAGACAAATAACAGGAATAAATGCAAATATTGTGTATAATGCAACCAAATTACATTTAGTTGTCTTCGGATAGTTTCTCAAAAACTTACTCGATAATTCGCATTACTTTTTACAATATCATCCGTTTCCTTATCAGCAGCGACTAACTTTACTTAGTATCTTATTTACTTTTAGAAATCAGACGAATGTGACAAACTAGAGCTCGTTGGCGAGCTTCAGCAGTTGGAGATATAAATCAAAAATTTTACTTGATTCCGGTTCCAAAAATAGAGCATAAGGTATAAATGAACTCAATGAATAGTTAAATGTTTTTCCACATAATCAAGACCTTTTTAGATTTATTTTGCAGACTTCCGACACTCAGGGTTCGATATTTCAAGGTTTTTACACTGTTGTTGGGAGTGCGCATATGAATTTAGGGAATAACGAAAAACTGACTGTCGGAACTTCTGTCCATTTCTTTAGTATCAGTAAATGAAAATAACAGAGGAAGTTATTTTGGTTTTAAAAAATTTCATTGAAATTTCCCTAAAAAGCGTATTTAAAATTTCCTTATTATGGGCTATACAAATACAGTACAGGTTGAATTTTTCCTCTGGTATGGGCTGCAACAGACGTTGTTTTATTAAGCTATTAGAATTCCATGTCACCTTTCCCCGTAGAGCTTATCATAGTATCCTCTAACCTCTCTGTAGAAGTTCTGTTCCTTTGCTCTATTGTATTTCTCCATATGTGATAGCAGGAGTTCATCACTAATGAGGGAAGACAAAGATGTATAATACCATAAGAAATTAAAATCGATTGCAGAACCTATTATGAATGACTTGAAAAGAGGAAAATCATTTTCCCGTTTCTTCTTTAGAATCCCCGCTTTAAGAAAGTCTTATAAGGTATCAGCAACCTTAATATAATGATTTTTCGTTGTCTTTCATTACACATCATTTACAGTTTTGCTTTCTTATTTATATGAACATTTGGAGTCATGTAAAAAACTTCACTCATTCATAAGGTGTCGAATGGAAAAAGTTTGAAATCAAGACATTTTCTCCTTCCATTCTTTTAATGTTTTTCCTTTACACAAAGTCAATGACAATTTTGTATTTCATAGATAATTTTCCCCTTTTCTTCAAATTTCCTGAAGTCCTAAGCTTATTTTTGTTTGTTAATGGATTTTAGCCTATTGGTTAAATTTAGCAAAATATAAAGGAATATAAATTGCCAAAGAGTACCAACTTACTTTGCTTTAAAAAAATTCTTTAAGTTACGTTTACATGAAATTGCACAGCATTTTCTCTCGTGAAATATAATATGAAATTGTAAATCTAGTTTATTGGATGAAAATTTTTCCATTTTGCTAAATCAAATGTTGTAATTATAACAATGTTTTTTATTTATTGACTAGGGATATTTTGATGTTGAAAATGAATATTTCATTTTGTTGTTTATATAAAAACATCTTTAGTTATTTTTAACTTCAAATTAGCCTCTTTTAGAGAAAAACTGTCTAAAATTGATGTGTTTTATTAACTATTATTCTCTTATTTTTCTGTTACATATGTGATTTAAAAAATTTCCAAACAGTATAGTTATTAATTTGATTAGCATATCTAACAGAAAAACGAATCAAGTCATGAATTTTAATTTTGTCTTACAGTAGATCTTACTAAAATTAAAAAGAAAATATTTTAATACAAAGACCTTCGATAACACCCTCTTAAGAGGTTTTGCAATTGTAAAACTTTTGGCGCTTTAGGAAAATGAAGTTAATTCAATGACTATTCTATTGATACCTGGAATTCTAGAAGAAATAAAAAGGAACTCTGTGGTAAATTTGCTGTATTTTTAAAGACATAGGATAGTAAAAAAATATTTGTTGTTTACAATAAATTTTCACAAATGTCGCAATCAAACACACGATACTGAGAGAAGTAGTTACTCGAAATGATTATGAGAAAAGTTGTTACATTTAACGATAATTGTACACACATGTGTACGTTTATAATTTTTATAAACTGTAACTAACAATACCAATTACGTTTTAAAATTTATACAATCATTAAACGGACTATATTTTACACACCTGATATTTTTTTCTAAAAATAAAAATGATCTATTTCAGATAATTAAAAAAATACACACAAAAATACACATTACAATTTTTCCAAAGCAGTGATCATAAAATAGAATAAAACGCTATCAGGCTGTCATTAGACGAGAATTTTTTTTATTGTTGAGAGATTTTGTAGTGAATATTTCTTCGACAATTTTTTAACTGTTTTTCAGTTGGAATAATTTTAATTTAAAAAACTAAACGTACACATATGCGCCAATGTCCCGGAAGAAGTCAACTTAATTTCAAATCACAATAGGTACTTTGATACGCGTATGAAAATTTTTCTACACTCAATTTGAAATGGATGTACGATTGATGTCCATTATTAACATCAAATCCTACTTTTGCGCTGTCATGTTTTTATAATTTCTGGACAATAAGCCAATTTACGCTTTCATATGCTGACATGCCAATTATTTTTATAATAGAGTCAACTCATGTTCATGGGATAGCAGGTACAACTTACAGTAGGAATGAGGGAGTGACGTCACAGTTTAGAATAAGACAATGTGCAATTAATTGTTAGATAATATGCGCAGTTTCTTGTGTTTCACGGCTGAATTATACGTGAATTCATTAAATATATAAACTCATAAATTAATTGTATTTTACAATTACATACTGTTATTTGCACCGAATCGATCGATTCCTTGAAATTAGTAGTCGCATCTGGAAATTTGTGTTGGAATGAGCTGCTTAGCGTATAGTTATCGTGTTATTTCCTCCCGAAGTTTCTTGAAGTAAAATCATCGAATACAAAAAGATATAATGAATAAGTCTATGCCTGCGTAGGCAATTTAATATTGTTGAGTTTGCATTCGCCTCAATGAAATGTTCCATCTTTGCCAGGAAAACTTTTTGCCGTCCATCATAGTTTAGTCTGGTTAGTATGTGCAACACAGAACTTGGACCTCTCATTTCTTAAGCAGAAGTTTTAAGAGTAAAATCATGGGATATAATACAAAGAGATAGAACGAATAGGTTTTTGTCTATGGTCGCAACATAATATTGTTGAGATTGCTTGAGAAATTGAGCTTGCATTCATCTTAATGAAATGTTTCATATTTGCCATAGCAGTATTTACTGGCTGTTGTATGCGATGAAAACTTTTTGCCGTCCTTCATAGTTTAGTATGGTTAGTATGTGCAACACAGAACTTGAACCTCTCATTTTTAAGCAGAAGTTTTAAGAGTAAAATCATAGGATATAATACGAAAAGAAGGCACGAATAGGTTTATGTCTACGGATGCAACATAATATCGTTAAAATTGCTTGAGAAATTGAACTTTCATTCGCCTTAATGAAATGTTTCATCTCTACCATAGCAGCATTGTACCAGCTTGTGTATCCGAGGAAAACGTTTTGATGTCCCTTTATAGTTTTCGGCATCAAAGTACGCAATTCAGCACTTGGACCTTTCACTTTTCAACATAGCATGTCATTGCTTATAAAATATCGTCGTTTAACAAGCGACGCCACCTATCTCAATTTTTTAAAATTTCAAAGAGGAAGAAAATACTCAATTTTTCACAAGTAATAACGAATATTTCTGAATTTTTTTAGCATCTGATATGAACAGGAATCTGCATGTTTCCACTAGATGTGAAAAAAGTTCAGAAATATTCGTTACTGATTGTGAAAAGTTGAGTATTTTCTTCCTTTTTGAAACTGATTCAAAATAGGTGGTGTTGCTTGTAAAACGACGATATAATCATTTTTTAGATTTCGAACTGCGTTCTTTTACTACAATACTATAACATAATAATCTGAGTTATCACCAACTGTTCAAGAAGTAGATCAGTTTGAGAGTAACAGCCGAAATTCAAAATAAGTTAGCTTGAGTCATAATTAGTCAATGATAAATAAAATTTCTTGACAAAGTGGCCAATCAATACTGTATCATAATTCTCGAGACACATTTAGAAGAAATGTATTAATAAGAGATAATATTTTAACATTATTTCCGATTTTCTTTATTCAAAAAATGTCCTTATCAGACAGTCATATTGGCACCGAGTGAGTTAATATTTAATTAACAATTTAAGTTAATTCTGATAAAATTTAAAACTTTGAAACTGAAAAAGAGAAAAGTACTTATATTATCATATTATTAATTTTAAGACGTATTCTTATGTTCAAATTATTGTTTTTCCTTCCTCCATCTTTAACCAGGTAAACCTTACGCATGTTAGAACCCAAAGTCATTCAAACACTTTTAGTAATAATACATGAGGCTATTAATCTTAAAGTTATATTATAGTGAAATGTAATCTCAATCATTTTTGTGTTCTGCAGTTGCAAGTTTACTGAACATCTTGAACTATTTGGAACTGCAATTTTACTCCCTTTTTACTTTCTCGTATACGAAGTATACAAAGAGAAAGTATTGTAATCGTCAAAAAATTCGAACTCGAGATTTTGACGGATCTCCACGTTTTAGACCTCCCTGAGTCCGAAAAACACAATTTTGGAATTATGTCTGTGTGTCTGTCTGAGAACACGATAACTAGAAAACTATTAGAACTACGGGGATGAAATTTGGTATGTGGTCTTTAAACATAATTTGTAGGTTTCTATCAAATTTTGGAAAAAATCCGTCAACGGGAAGTCTGTCTATTTGTATGTCCGCGGTCATGTGAACGCTATAACTCAAAAACTTGAATAGCTACATGGATAAAATTTGGTACACAGTTTTATCGTTATGAATGTAGGTCCGTATAAAAGTTTGGGCCAAATCCGTCAAAAAGAGGCGTTCAAATTGCATATTCAATTTCTTTTAATCCGATTCTCATGAGCATGCGTATTGGTAGCAATCTGTTATTGTTGTAAATTTTATTTGCAACAATAAATAATGTTTTCAAGCATCAATTGTTAACCTTTTTTTTTATTGTTGTAAATCAAACCGATCTCATTATTTAAGCAAATCTTTTATTCACGCGCTTTTGCAATTGTTACGGTTGTGGTAGTATGAATTGTTTTCTTGGGAATTCAATTCCAAAGCAGAATTTTCGCTTTAGTATTCATTGCATTGCCTATTTTATCGCGCCTGCTTCAAAGTAATATTTTTTTGAAACGTGGCAACAGATATTTGATTTCAGGTTTGTTTGTTTTTTTGTTTTACTTTCTCGTATACGAAGTATACAAAGAGAAAGTATCTCCAGTTAGAAAGTATGCGAGAAAGTTTAGGGGAGACCACTCCCGCTGGTTCTACTTCATTCCTGACTTCCCAAAGATGCTGTTAATTTTAATTCGCGTTGATTTCAAAAATAGAAATGCATTAATAGCCATGGAAATGTATAATTTGTCGATAAAAATTGAAAAGCATAATCTACTTAAGCACAATAATTCAAAGTCTCACATTCCTCTTGATTATTGCAGTCAGCATAAAATAACTTTGTCTGATTTCTAAAAAAAACTATTAAATTTTTGATATCAAACCTTTGTCTTTAAACTGTAGTTAGTTTACCATCTCCACAAATATGACTATAAAAATCCAAGTCATACTCATCGATCTAATTAATGAATACTCCGAATGTCATACTTAATTCGTCTAATAACATAAACAGTTGAAAAGCAACCGTTTGTACGAAGCAGACCAAACCAATAAAGGCTGTCTGGATGTTATCATTTCAAATAAATTCACCCTAGGTTTAGATAATTTACCTTAATTTTTCTTTCAATGCTTAATTCAAAACTGATTTCTACACAAAATGATATATTCTACACACACTAAGCAAAAGAATTTTCCTTCTAAAATGCATATTTTATGAATATTATTTTAAAGGAGACTCATCATATTAAAGTTCAAGATGCTGCGTTGCCAATGTACTTAAACTTGAAACTCGTAAATACTTGGTTCTCCAAGACGTTAAACAATTAAAAATCAACAACAACAACAAAAATGACCGATTGCATAAAAAATAGAAAAATTATATTTGCAAAAGATACTTAGCCATTTAGAATTGTTTAAATTTAATTAAGCATTCCAATTTATCTGCAGATACCGGTTTAAATACCAAAGTTCTGATTATTCATTTTATTTATTGATTTTCAGATGAAAAGCTACATGATACAAACAACTCAAAATTTTACCTACCTTTTATGCAAAAGTAAAAATTTCGTTCTAGTAGCAATGGAAAATATTATTCAGCAAGAAAGAAAATTCCTTCTCCCGGAGAATAATAAGTACCATAATTTGGCTGTAACTAATAATTAATTGAGTTTTTACTGTTCATGCGATTTTAAATAATCAGTTCAATTATATTAATATATATGCCAAAAAAGGTATCGTTTACTCAGTAACAAGTGCTTATGCAGAAAAATAAGACTCATTAAAATTTTAATCCTTTAGGATTCGGAGCAAAATAATAGGGAAGAAAGGAAAGAAAAAGAACTGACAGCAAATTATGAAGAAAACAATTCGTGGGTTTAATCCCTAGCTTTTTGATATCTCATTAAAAATTAATGTACCGGATTAGCTCGTACATAATGGAAATGGTTGTCCATCAGTTTAATTAATTCACATTCTTAATAAGACATTCACTACACCGATGATACAAATATTTTTATATGCTCTCGTATATAAATGTAACTCGCTTCCAAGAAAACTTCATGAGGCTCGATTTCTTAACATCATGGAATCAATTCATATCAAGTCAAAATCACCTGATAACCGTAACTGTGGTTGTCATCTTACTACTCGTTGTACTATATGACATACATGCGCCTGCCATTAAAGCTGTACTACGAAGTTGTGCTTAAATTTCCTTTGAATAGAGTATTACTCGTCTTTTGGTTATTATAATGCAAAAGAGAAAAATAGTTGCCGTACAGAAACGTTTACCAAGTTCCACTTAATAATCCTGAGTTATCAAAAGTTTTGACTATGAAAATTCGAAGGGAAATTTTTAGGTCCACATCATTCTGTGTACTGTGTTATTTAAGGCATAAAGATTTTTGCAGCGGGATTGTATATAAATTTATTAAATTATAGAAATAAAATGCAATTTTAATAAGTTATTTAAGCAAATATAATATAGATTCAAAAACGATTCCTGCAATTATATTAAAATTATGTAATTCTAACATTGCTGACAAATATTACTTATTATAATGCGAAAATAAAACGATATTTTATAAATTAGTCAAAGTTTAAGAAATAATAAAAAACACCAAAAATTAAGGTTATAATGTAAGATCTAGATTATATTACCAAAAAATATACATAAAACAAATAAATGGTAGTAAATAGTTAAGCACATAAAGCAAGTAAGCACATAAAGCAAATAAATGGTAGTAAACAATTAAGCACATAAAACAAATAAAGCACATAAGCAAATAAGCACATAAAGCATATAAATGGTAGTAAACAATTAAGCACATAAGCAAATAAACACATAAAGCAAATTAATGGTAGTAAACAATTATTTCAAACAAATTCATTGTTTTTAACGTCACAAACAGCAAAGACAAGATACGAAATGGATTCCAAAATAAAATCGATGATGCTCACATTATTTACATCACTTGAACATGATTTGACTCCATTTATTCAACCATCCCAAATCATTCAACCCAAATCACAAAATGATCAACATCATTTATATCAGCTGCTGCGCACTCCGAATAAAGAGTTCCTTTACGCCATACATTCGCAGCCGGTGCATAAAAGCAAAAATTCCTCTCGATTTTTAATTCCCGGAGACGCAAAAGAGCCGAAGCGACAGAAAAAGAAATGGAATTGCCGGCAAGCAAAATAAGAGCAGATCATTCTTGCGGCGGATCCTTAGTCCCCTAATTTGGCGACATTATTTGTACTTAGGGAGATGTTTAACGTCCTTCCCCGCAGGACAGCCCATCATTAAAAGGGTAATGTGCCGCACTGGGGCTCGCCAAATCTGCAACTAATGGCCGAGAAGGCCTTACCAAAATAATGGCCTGCCCTTTTCCTCAAGAACGGGAGGTGTAATCCGCGAAATGTAAATTCATTAGGAAGACCCTTTTCCCCCGTCACTGCTCTTCTTGTTAGGGGCTGTTATTCTACAAGTATTATTCTTCCCCCCCCCGCCCCCCCCCCCCATTTTTTCTTTCTTTTCTGATGTCCTTATTTTATCCACTGTCGTTTGGACCCTCGAGCGTTTTGTTGCTTGCTGTTCTGCAGGAATTAAAATCGTTCGTTTTGGATGGGGAAGAAGACTGAAATATGTTTTGTGAAATTCGACTGGGCTTTGTTCCGTCGGAGTGGAATGTGTTAATGAGTTCGGAAAGATGTGTCAAGTGTG
>BGPR01000083.1:230612-248658 GCA_013235015.1 Araneus ventricosus
TGGGCTTTGTTCCGTCGGAGTGGAATGTGTTAATGAGTTCGGAAAGATGTGTCAAGTGTGTGGTGATATGAAATAGAAAGATGGCAGATGAAGAGTTTGGTTTTAAGTGCTCCGAGTTTTATTACAGAAAATTGTTGCCTGTGATTTTCTAACTATGAAACAATTTATTTAAGGCATCCTTGAGAAAGATTGAAATCATTTTTAGAAGCTCAAAATACTTGAATCTTAAGACTGAATATATTAGAATGTTCTACAGGAATTAAAATCGTTCGTTTTGGATGGGGGTAAATACTGGAATATGTTTTGTGAAATTCGACTGGACTTTGTTCCATCAGAGTGGAATGTGTTAATGAGTTCGGAAAGATGTGTTAAGTTTGTGGTAATTTGAAATGGAAAGATGTGTGGTGATTTGAAATGGAAAGATGGCTGGTGAAGAGTTTGGTTTTAAGTGCTCTGACTTTTATTGTGCAACGTTGTTGGTTGTGATTTTTAAAACAATTAAATGAGTAATTTAGGGCATTATTGAGAAAGAGTGAAACTAGTTTTAGAAGCTAAAAATCCTTGACTATTAAGATTGAATATATTAGAATGTTCTTCAGGAATTAAAATTATTTGTTTTAGATGGGAGAAAAGACTGGAATATGTTTTGGGAAATTCGACTGGGCTTTGTTCCGTCGAAGTTGAATATGTTAATGTGTCGGAAAGATGTATCAAGTGTGTGGTGATTTAAAATGGAAAGACGGCGGCTGAAAACTTTGGCTTTAAGTTCTCTGGCTTTTATTAGACAGCACTGTTTGTGGTTTTTCCAACAGTTAAAGGATTTATTTAGACATTCTTGAGAAAGAGTGGAATTCTTTTCAGAAACTAAAAATCCTTCACAATATTGAATCTTTGAATATATTAAACTTTGAAAACATGCCTCAAATAAATATTAATGCTGTGATTTGAAGAGGAAAAATGGTGGGTATGAAAAGTTTGTAGTAGAGCATTATTTCAAATTTTTAGACTATATTATTGTAGAGCTTCATTGCTTGCGGTTCTTCAGGAGTTATGATTGTTTATATATTTATTGAGGATAAGAGTGGAACTGATTTGCAAACATAATTAAACTTTAAGGAAAAGATTGGAATAAGTTCAAAGCATTATCACACTGCCTATAATGGAATAAAATAATAATTTGAGATGGGTGAAAAGTTTTAGAAAATCTTCATGCTCTATCTCTTTTTTAAATCACTTTGAATTGAACTTTAATAATATACTAGTCATTATTTTATAATGTGTTATTATGATGTTAATTTAGAAATAGGGTCGATAAATTAACTCCTCTCCATCCCCTCCCAAAACTGCTCTTCTTTTTGAGGGTTGTTATTCTAAATATAATATTCTTGAAAAACCCATCCAGTCTTTTTCTATGTTTAGTTTAGTTATACTAGCATTCCGTTTTGAAGCAACACGAGGGCTATATTGGTTATAAGTGACTTTTATTTTTCTCCCGGAAAAGATTATGTTTATCCATTGGAGCTGATTATTCCGTGTTGTATTTAAGAATGTAAAATGTCAAATTTTTGTATATATGGAAGATTTATGCAAAGAAGTGAAGGCTAAGTTACTAAACATGATATTGAGTCGCTTTAATATTTTTTAAAGATATATTATATAAAACTACTATTTCTTTAATTCTAATTATATAGAAATCGAAAGAAGCCAATATCATAGCGAACCATCTTAATTGAATATTCTATATTTTCTTTTTCATAAAAATGTAACTTTTCTGTTCTTGCATATGTCTTGGGAACGTAAAGCTGTTCCTCAATATTCAGAAAAAAAGACCGTTCTGGAGCTAAAACACAGAGTTTTTTGAAGAAAGCTTTGAATATGCATTTGAGAAAGAAATCGAATAAATTTAGCATATTTTTTCACAAACTGAGAACCATTGGGAAGAATCTTTTTGAATTTCTAGGTGTAGAAAGAAAGGAAAGGAGCTTTTCTTTTTTCTTCATACAATGGTATCTTGAAAAAAAAATCACTTCATTTTTTTAAAAATATCGAGCTAAGACAATTTACAAAAATTAAATTTATTTACAAAAAATGTCATAGCAGAATACTTTATTCTATATGACTTTGAAGACTTTAAATTTTTTTTTATCATTCTCTTTCAATATCGGTCCTATCAGTTTAAGTTTCTTCAACTAATAGCGAAAATTTTTCAAGGGCGTATTTCTTTTTCTCATTGTCTGGTTTTATCTTTGTCCATTTCTTTTAATTTTTACTTTTATGTAAAAAGGAAAAAGTAATCTCTTGCTTACTCTTGAATTTTCAATAAGGAATACTAATAAACCGACTGGTTAGAAGTAATCCTTATTCTAAGCACTACTGAAAAAACTAGCAGCATCAGAAAACCAAATGGAATGCACTTCAGACACCGGGAAACGAATGATGCTGAATTGAAAGATAGGAGACGACAGTATAAAAGTTCCTCGTAACAAACATAAATCAATCGTTTTTATATAATAATTCATAAATGGATATAATCCATATTAATTGTGAACTACAAGTGGCGTAGGAAGTCATTAGATACTAAAAAATAGTTATAAACACAAAATGCCAATTTAATCAATTCACATCAGAAAACAAAAGTCGAAGGTTTTAAAGTAAAAGACGGTCATTTTTACAAGATGCTTCTTTTCTTCTTAAGTTTGCTTTCTTTTTTAGGGCAGAGAGGTCCGAATGTCATTAGAAAGCATATCATATACCAAGAAATGAATTATCCTAAATTCAAAGATAGACGACGATAGTCGATAGTCCTCGTATAAACATTATTCAAACATTATTACGTGATCCATATTAATTAAAACTAACACGTGGTATAGAAGTTCATAATATACTAAAAATTGTCATAAACATAAATTCAAATTAATTATCGCATATAAGGAAAAAAAAGTTTAAAGGTTAAATGCAGTCATTTTTACAAGTTGTTTCTTTTGTTCCTATTTTTTTCTTGTTGGGGGGATGTAGGGGTATTCTTTTTATTGTGTTCTGAAAAATAAAACACCCAGATTTGTTGTCTTAAGGACAAATATACAGTGCTCTAAACAAGTATAAATTTATTCTAAACACACTGTACATAAATTATGGGATAAATGCAAGGCAACTCTGGTATTTTATTCAAACTTAACTAAAAATGCTAATTTAAGCGTAAAAACAAGTACGCTGTTTAAGATATATTTTCAAACAATACTGAAAAATCATTTTAAAATTTCCAATCAGCATATATTCGCCGTAATAAATCGTAGAGTGATAAGGAAGCATGATAAATATTTTAATAAATTTCACAGTGAATTTGAAATATATCCAACGCATTTTCCTAATATCGTACAGACATTATAAACTCAGTTTTCCAAAGTTAACCCTTCTGTTAATCCATGTTCAACTGCTTATTCTTTATTCTGAAAAAAGAATTATACACAAAAGTAATACAATTCCTACGGTTGATACGATAATATTTATGCAGACATTTAATATATTTTATCCTGTTTTGAAATCAAATATGAAATTTATATGAATGCATAAAACAGAGAAAAATATGTTTTCCTTATGCCATGCATAATCTGTCTTTCAAAGATTTTTTTTTTCTGTATAACATTTGGAATCTCAAAAATAAATATTATAAAAAGTTAATTCAGGATTATTGTTTAACAGATATAATTTTCTAGACTTTCCAAACAGCACGGGTTTTTCGAAAATGGTGTTAGATAGCAGTTGATTTTATGGATGAGATATCCATGTTCACTTTAAACATTTTAGATTTTCTCTATCCAATTTTATGAAAATATCTGAAAAACATGATTGTGTTAATTGTTTTATTCTTATTACAAGTTGAATATACAAAACTAGGTTTAAATTAAATCACTTCTAAGAGAAAAGCAAATCATTCTGAATCTCTCAGATTCAAAAATTCTAGTATCTGCTGCTGGAAAGACTCATAAGAAAACTTTTCGTACAACAAATAGAAAAAGGCTTACGATTGGCCTTAATTTATTTTTATTTTCAAATACATTTATAACTCAATGAAATATAAATTTCTAACATTTATTAAACATACCATTTTTCCAACTATGAATATAATTTGTATTGCATTTCACATTAACAGATCTTAAATATGGTACGCAAACATATACAATTCCATAAATGTGAGTCATTACATAAAAAATTTGCAAAAAGAAATTTTCAAAAAACTTATCTCAAATGTGGTACGAAAACATCTGCAATAAAAACTGATCTTAAATGGCGTACGCAAATACCTGTGTTGGCTTCTCGATTGACATTCATAAGACTTCTTTTAAAACAAAACAGACATTTATTAAGCACAACCATTACACTTCGTAACTGCATACAACGTAACTTCGTTCAATCGTACCGCACTCGTAATCGTCTCTCTCTCTCGACTATTTCTAAAAATCAAATTCAAAGTAGCGTAACATCTTACTGTTGCCACTTACCTGATATCATACACTGATATACAATAATTATGTTGCAGTCATGCTTTTGTCAGGCATAATATTAAATACGCTTACACCTGTAATAAAAACTGATCTTAAATGTCCTACGCAAATATCTGCAATAGAAACTGATCTTAAATGTGGTGCGCAAATATCTTCAATAGAAACTGATCTTAAATGTGTTACGCAAACACCTGCAATAAAAACTTATCTTAAATGTGGTACGCAAACATCTGCAATAAAAACTGATCTTTGGTACGCAAACACCTGCAATAAAAACTGTTCTTAAATGTGGTACGCAAACGTCTGCAATAAAAACTGATCTTAAATGTGATACGCAAATATCTGCAATTCCATAAAAGCGAGTCATTATATAAAAAAATGTTGCAGAAATAAATTTTCAAAAAATGTCAGCATTGCTTACTACGACTTTTTCAAATACATATGCATTCAGGCTTTAGAGCTGAGTCTGTAACTGGCATGGCAATTATAATCAGAATGATATGAGCTTATGTTGAAAAATTAAGGTTGCCGTGGAAAATATCGCTGACAATTCAGATTTCCATCTCACCTATACATCTCGCTTCTTAATAAAATATTTTAATTCCATTTTGAAATTATATACAGACAGTATGTTGTATATAAAATTGTAATTTCATATTTGTAAAACAGAAATACTTAAGAAGGTCTTCATGGTGATGATGTCCAGCATGCTTTTCATCCAAATTAAGTTCATAAACACTGCAATTAAAATTCTTTAAATTTTAATCTAAGATTTTTAAAGGTAATGGCGTTCTCAAAAGTTTCAAATGTTACTTTTCGCCCTGTGCTTGATCAGAACTTGGAGAGACAGCAGATTAGGGTATCTGAATTTCAGTTTTTTAAATAATTGATGTCAAAATAAATCTAATTCCGATTTAATTCTGCTGTCTTATATCCTTTTCCAATCAGATGATCAAATTTTCGAAATAGAATGCTTACAATATGATTGTAAATAAATTTTTTAAAAATCAAAATTCTGAATAATTTATAGAACACTGTCAACAAAAAATATTTAATCTTCATGCTACGGTGAAAAGTACAAAAATTACTAGAGAATTTAAATTATTCTAAATTACTTTAATTTTCATTTTTTAATTTAAAATGTTGATATGTTTTATATACAGATTTTAAATAGCAGTTATTTTATCGGTTTTCAGCTGATTGAAAAAGACAAGTATTTAAAATTATGCTAATTTTACTGAATTACACAGAAATTTCCCATTCTACATGGTATTCGAGAACTTCACTGTATCTTAATTGTAGTTTGACTTTATTAATTAATAATGCTTATGAAATCCAACTGGGCAGGTTATAAATTACGCTGTAATGTAAACTGTTTTCAGTCTTCAGTTTTATACTTCAAATGCTGAACCTAAGACGGTTTTATTAATTTTATTGAGATTTTTTGTTTCTCGAAGCACAGACTGCACGTAATTGGATGATTGTAATTGATTTGAATTTTCAAGCTTAAAAAATTAGTTCTTCAATTTTGTTTGTACCACTAAAATAAAATAAAATAAATATTTTTTGATATTACAACGGCTATTTATTTAGTCTGATGCTACAACGCATACCTCAGTAATATGAAGTTGTTTCCAACTTTTTTACCTCAACTGCATACTGTATCAAATTTGATACATAATTTATTTTTCATGTTAATAATGAATATGAATTCTTTGTCCACTCGTACACGCTGTATCAGATTAGAAACATCATAAGAAGACCGTATAATAATCATTCGTTTCATTTTTCATGGAAAGAACAGGTCCTATTGATAAGTCTCTAGTAGTCAGTTATTTAATTCCTGATACACCTATTCACATATTTACGCAGTTTTTAGCATTTAAAAGGAGTCTTGCATCTTTGATGTTTCCATCAATTGCGTCTACAGGTATTTATCATTTGATATTACTTTAAAATACTTTTTTATTGTTTTATAAAAAAGAAATAGTGATTTGATACGTTCATTAAATTCAATTTAATAATATCACAATTCTATTTTGATTTTTTTCTGGAATTTTCTGTTGTCATATGTGAACTTCCATGCCAAAAACATTTTTTATTTTGAAATTTAAAAAATCGTGCATTGAACGGATAATGTATGTTGTCATTTAACTTATGAATTATATATTAAATGAATTCATGCATTAGAACAAAATGAACGAAAAGAATATTTTAAGTACTTTCTTGAAGTTCTTTCCTCCTAGAAAGAAGAGTGAGTTTGGTGACCAAAATCTTTTCTAATCTAGAGGAATTCATCGATTTCTCATTGAATTCTAGAGTAAAATCACTACTTGAAGCATTCAAGTATTTTAGACGTAATATTAGTTGATGCCAAGAATAAATTAAAGTATTAAAGTCTATCTTTAGAACTTGTCAAATAGTGACGAGGCATTTTTTCTGTAAACTTCATTCCATACGAAGTTAATTAATTGATATTTTTATTGACGTGTGTTATATTGTGAACTAAAACGGGTTTTTTTTTATTTTTATTTCCATTATTATGTCCGTGCAATCTTTTTCAGTACGATTTGAAAATTCGAAAGTTGTCGAATTTGGTTCCGAATTCGGCCATATTTAATTCTTCAAGTCATTTTCTTGTCCTTAGAAATCTAATTTATAGAAACAAAGAGATAGGAAATCACTTGATTTTTATTTCTCTACGGTACCGATCAATCCACTCACAACTTTCTGTGGAGGTAAATTTATTTTCATGTCTAAATAGTTGTTGCCCTAAATAATTTTAATTAACGCAATGAATTCTTTATTGTTGGAAAGAACTATAGTACAGAAAACTATGGATTTCCAGGGAAACGGGGCCAGATTTCCCATAGGGCTAACCTAGGCCATGGCCTTGGGCGCATCTGTCAAAGGACGCATATACAGAGGAAATAACTTAACATTTACAAACTTATCAGTATTATTTTGAAAAGGACATATAAAATGGTGTTTTTGAAATTCATCTTCGTTATATTAAATACTAGCCGTCTTCGGAGACCAGCTTGATCACTGGAAATCAAATTTCATATGAATCTTTTACAAATAATTTTATATTCATGGTTCCCTTAACAAAATATTTTTAAACTTCATATTTCTATAGACATTTAACATGTTTTCTTTTCGTAGTCTTGTACTTGCTCTGCTCTTTGTCTACATTGACGTAAAATACACATTTGATTTCAACATTAAGTTGGCGCGGCACATTTTACGTCCAGAAGCATGCTAATTGGCTTAAAATATGCTGATAAAAATAATTAAAACATAGCAACGATAATCTTTCGGTTCATTGGATTATTTCAGTATATACTTAATATCTTGAGGACTTCCTTTTCAGATTTCACAGAAAAATTGCTCAAATAAAAGAAGAAAGTAAAATCTAGTTAGATATTTTCTACTTTCAACGATGGAAGAGAAACGCGCAATTAAATATTTGTTTAAACAATGATACCCTTTTGAATTGCGTCGCAACAATGAAAAGTATTGTTGTAAATTATGCCAACAAATATTTTTAAAAATTTATTAAAATTACAGAAAAATTCATACGACAATTTAATTGATATCCTTGAAATAATAGTTTTTTAAATTTTCAGATGATGTAAAAATAATTTTTGTGCTGTAATATTTTCGGAAGTCATTAAGGAAAAAGGCCAAAATTTAGCTTAACTTTTAATTAAATAAAATTCTAATTAAAATTTTAAAAAACATTCATTTAAAGACAGAAATGCTCATTTCCACCCTCGAAAGTATGTTTGTGCCAAATTTTGTTGCTCTAGGTGTAGCGGTCTGTCCTGCAGAGCGCCAACACACACACATTCTCCTTTATTATTAGTAGAGATAAACGATATATTTTTTTTGTCTACTCTGGACCCTTGGCTTCTCTGCATTGAAATAGATTTAATAAAATCTGTCCACTTTAATGACTCTTCAAGCCTATTCACTGACAAAAGCGCAAAAGAAATTCTAGTAGGTATTTCAGAAGATATCGAGAAATTCAATGGAGTATTTTTGCAGGTGTTAATGTTATGTTATTCCGTAATTATTGCAATTTTGAATAACGAATTTAATATACTTCGAAGATTATAAAGATTTTATTAGGTGTTTTAAAAATAAACTGTATATTAAACTCAAAATTGTATATAACCATTTTTGAGAGGGGGCACAGGATACGCTTCGGCCTAGGGCGTAGAAATGTGTAAATCCGACCCTGGAAATACATCAGCGCACTTCAAATTACTCGTGGTTGCAACAAATTAATCTAAAAGGACATAATTAATTGCTTTATTACATGATTATATGTCTATATAACCATCAATCTTGTAAAGAAATAATTTCATTATCTTTTAAATAAATAAAATGGAATTAGCTTTTCAAAATAAAAAAAAACTATTTCACTACAACTGAATTATACTGCATACAGTTAAAATCGGATTACAATTTGGATAATTTGCAATCGGTCATCTACTCGATATAAGTCTGAATGAAAAGCGGATCATTTTAAACTACTCGTCAATTTGAACTTTCGAGCCGTAATTGCAAAATTACAATAAAATAAGTACTTTTACTTTTACCTTCTGGTATACGAAGTATACAAAGAAAAAGTATTGTAATCGTCAAAAAATTCGAACTCGAAATTTTGACAAATCTCCATGTTTTAAACCTCCCTGAGTTTGAAAGACACAATTTTGGAATTATGTCTGTCTGTGTATCTGTGAACACGATAACTCGAAAACTGTTAGAGCTACGGGGATGAAATTTGTTATGTGGTTTTGGCACAAAATTTGTAGGTTACTATCAAATTGTGGACGAAATCTGTCTAAGGGAAGTCTGTCTATCTGTCCGCGTTCACGTGAACACTATAACTCAAAAACTTGGATAGCTAGATGGAAAAAATTTGGCACACAGTTTTATCATCAGGAATGTAGGTCCGAATAAAATTTGGTCCAAATCCGTCAAAGGGTTGACTGTGTGTCGGTCGGTATAATCGCATACTTTTGATCGCAATAACTTCTTAACAAAATTACTTGGCTAAATAAAATTTTGCATGTGGCATTCTAACCTTAAATGTAGGTTTGTGTCCAATTTTTGTATCAATCAGTTTAAGAACAGGCGTTCAATTTGCATTTTCGCTGTCTTCAATATTCTACGACGCAAAAAAAGGCCCGACTGATCTTGGTTCACAGCCAAATTGTACCCACGCTCTTTCACTGAAGACCTTGACGTTTCGCTTATTTTTTTCTCCACAGTGTTAGGGACGCTTGTTTGTTTTAGTGCCTTTTTGCTTATTTTTTTCTCTACATATGTTAGGGAGTATACGAGAAAGTTTAGGGGAGACCACTCCCGCTGGTTTATGCTTTTATTAATATGAAAAGAAATCCCAAAAATGAACAATGGAAATATTTAGAGTTGAAATTTTATTCATGCAACTTGTGCTACTGGGAATTGATCTGCATTAGAATTTTTTAAATTAATTTGTCATTTCTTTCAATTTTATAAATACTAAATTTTCAAATATTCAGACAAAACTTATATAAAGTAAAGCACCGTTTATGCGCCTTTCAAGGGACTGGCGCAAAACGACGTGTAAATGAAAAGACGCATAATCGAAATTTTACTAAACAACTTTGATTATTACAAATTTAATGCTACTAATGCAAATTCATTTCAAAGTATTAATTTTAAACTTTTTGAAGATAGAACTAGTATAATACTACATAGCATGGAAATCAATAATTAAATTTTTAAATTAAACATTTATCATAAAAGTGAGAAAAATCACGCCTTTGATACATAATTTGATTATTAATTATGCATATCTTATTCAAAAGATGCAGGTAGGCGTTTAATTAAAACAAATCTTTAACCGTTGGTTGATGTGCTGATTGTCTTTGAGTATCAAGCATATCATTATGAGTCGAATTAAGTTCATTGAATGTTTCTTCACTAGTGTTTTGATAAAAGTAATAAGTTCGTAATTTTTCATTGGAATTCATTTCGTCTTTAAAGCAAGGTGGACTAATTTCTTCATCATCGCTTAAATTAGCTCCAGACAGTTTGTCTTTCATTAATTTACCGATTGTGAATAATTTCGAAGTCATGATATCTTTATCACAATTCACAAGTATGAGAAAAGGGGAAATTTTCACATTTTAGAACGGGAGAAACGACATATAAACGAAGCTTTGCGTTGTATAAACGAATTACTTTGTCATTACAAAGAATACGGATGAATCGGGACTGTGATCAAATGACATATAAATGTAAAGCACGTATAAATGAGAAACGTATAAACGGTGCTTTACTGTATTATAGTTTTTACATGCCATTCTTAAAGTAATAAAAATTTATTTCGAGTGATACACATTAAAATGAGACATACTTTGTGTTTTCAGGAAACAAATCACAATTAATATATATTATAGATATCAGCATTGCATACATAGATTCAAGAGGCATTAAATAGGGTCAAGCGTTATTTGTAATCAAGTTTTTATCTCGGCAAACAAAACGACGTAACTTCTCCTTGAAACTCCAAGTAAACATTCAAACTCAAGATTATCTTAGAGACGAAGTGACATCAATCATGCTGATACAAGTCGTCAGTTCAGCATTGCGATGTCATGTATGAATGTTTGTCATACACAAAGGCCATAGCACGTACCACATTTGATTCAGATATGGTTTTTTCTACATATATGCTTTTGAAAATTCCAATGTAATAAATGATAATAAAAGTTATTGGCCTTTTTTCTTTACAACCCTTACGCAGACTTATTTTTATTGCTTTTATAACTAATTTACGGAACTGTACTATACGACATCGTTTATTACAGATAAATATTTTAAAGTGTAGAATAATGAATAACTTTGAGACTGCCAGCAATCAGTGGTACTTTAAAAATAAAAATCTCTCACGGTGCTCAAAGCATCCTAAATTATTCCCTTGTTTCGACGCTATGCAGTAATGCATACTTTAATAATCACTTTCAGTAAAGTCTCGATAATTCGAGTCTCTATTGTACGAGTTTTCCATAAATCCGAGTTAGTGAAAATAATCAGTTTTGCTTCCAAACAATGACCAACACATACACAACATGTGAAATAATTACTGCATCTGGTTTTTATTGTTGTTCGACGGGTCATATATCCACTGCGCACCCCGAAGCCACTTGCAGAAATGTCCCCTCCCAAAGAAAACGGGATATATACAAGATCGATATATAGGAGCAATGTGTTTCAACAAAAAACAATTGACAATTATTTCAAGATATAATTAACCTGTTGCTATCAGCAGTAATATAATAATATGTAAGCACATTTTTCATTTAAATATACTACACTGAAATTTAAAAATTGCTTTATTTCCATTTATTCATTTATTAAATTTTATGATTTCGATAATTCGAGTTTTCGATAGTTCGAGGTAGGCCCTGTTCCGTCCGCCTCAAATTATCGAGACTCTACTGTACACGTTTGTCTTTTTAAAATTCATCAATGTTTGAAAGTTTTTCAACGAACTTTTTGCTAAGAAAGTCAAACTTGTTTATATATTTATATTTCAAAATAATTTTTAAACAATATTCCTCGTATTCCTTACAACTATTTATGCAAATTTTTACAATAGTGATTGAAAAATAAAAATTCTTAGTACGTAAAATTAATTTAAAAGACATTTTTATAAACCAAAAAATAGAATCCTAACTATTATTTTGATCTATATTATTGCGAAATATATAACAACCCAATGCTTTTTCAGAAATAAAAGAAGCAAATATTATCATTTTACAAACAGCACAAGTAAATGAACTTTCTCCTTCCTGATAACAATCTTTTTCAAGAATTTTTCTTACGAATTATGTTATAAAGAATAACTTAATTCATTTTTATTCATTACGCTGTAAATGACTACCCTGTTTTCGACGAAGGACTCCGATTGAAATACAGGGCAAATATTCGGCACATTTATAAAAGTATGTAAAAAAAATAACTCTGAACATCGGCATTTTTCTCATGTCACGTCTTTCTAACACGACTCCGAAAGTTTTGTTTGACAGCAGCTGATGATAATTGTATGAGAAAACTTCAATCGTAAGTCATGCCACATGTTCTCCAGATTTAACCTCCTTGGACTTTTTCTTGCAGAGTTATGTGAAAGATTGTGCCTATAAGATACCTTGTACGAAAACTAAACATGATATCAGAATCATTAACGCATCAAAATCATTATTCAATCGATAACTCATCAGTTTACAGATATACCGTGTGAAATCGACTATCGCTTATACATGCTACGCTTTGCAAGGGATCTCACTTCCAGATTTATTAACTTTTGCAGTTCTGTTGTAAATTAGTAAAGTCATTTTGTTATGATACCTTCTAGTTTGTTTTATATAGTTTTGTAATGTGACCAATAATTTTCAGACCCCTTGTACTTTAATGCCATTGATTATAACCTAATTATTTTAGGGAGAAACATTATTTAAACTTATTTACGTATTTGAAGCCTTTTAGTAACATTTAATATTCTATTCATCGCTTTTACTATTGCTTTCCTAATTTTGTAATAGAATGGAATCTGATTTTATAGCAGAATGATTCTAGGCAAAAAGAAACTACTGGTGGCAAAGAATTGTTTCTTTGGACTATACCAATGCAACTGCAACTGAACAAATAAATTACAATAATAATTTAATCCTTTAAATTACAATTAAATTTACTTCATTTTATCATCTATCCCAGTAAATATCTATGCTCTTAATTTTGCTTTAGGTCTGCCTTTTCCCGGGGCTCTGTTTCCGTCGGAGGGGGGCAAGCCTTGCCGTCGGCGCAAGGCTCGAACCGTCTTCAGCGACCAACAGTTGCACGGCCTGGAAAAAAGGTTTGAGGCTCAGAGGTACCTGTCCACGCCCGAAAGGCTGGAGCTCGCCACAGCACTCAGCCTCTCAGAAACACAGGTGAGATCTCACAGTTATTACTAATATGATAGCCCAGATCCTCCGGTAACGCTCTGACGTCACCAACGATAAAACTCGCGCCATAGCACTGCGAGACGTTAAACAACATTATTTCATTGTTAGAGAACCTAAATTTCAGTAATTTCAAATTTAAAAGAGTAATTCTCGTTCTAATTTCAAATTTAATAGCTCTAAAATAGTGAAATAAAATTTGCTATCGATTGATATAAAATTTATCTCGCTATGATCAATAGTTCCCGAGAAATTTTAAATTATATTAATCCTATATTTCAAATTAATTTCCGATTTTTAATAGAAAGTAGTAAATTACGTCAGTGGTATATCATGCGCGTGATATAGTAGGGACGCCAAATTGTATCTGAATGCAATCGTGGCGATGTTGTTTTCTTGCCAAGATTTAAATTAGCCAACAGTGATGTGAATCTACCATTCGTTCTCAACCGCTGCCAGTTCCCGTTAATTCCAGCTTACACGATGACTATCAACAAATTGCAGAGGCAAACTTTCGATCATGCTGGAATTTACCCCGATGAGCCTGTCTTTTCACATGGACAGCTCTATGTTGCACTTTCAAGGTCTAGGATTCCCAATCACGTTAAAATTTACACAAAGACATCTGAAGTACAAAGAAAATTATTAAACAACGAAAAATACTTCACACGGAATGTTGTTCACCAAGAGGTTTTTTGAATGAAGAAATATTTAAATAATATGTAAATAAAAAAATATTTCCAGTCATAAAACATATGTTTATTTTGTTTGTTTTCAATCGATGTTAAACATTTCTCTCGCCTATATATCTATTTAAACACTTCAAATTTGAAGGGAAATCTCTCGAATGAAGAGGCAATTTGCACCCGTCAAACCATGACGGGTGATTTTCTATCTCTGTAATAAATTTCCCTAAGCCACATTATACGAGGATGGGTCCAAAAAATAGTTTACAAAGTTATAAATTATTAACATTAGGCAGAAAATACAAAAGGGGATTAAGAGGAGTACTTGCCTATCTCTTTTCCACGTAATCACCAAATATATTTAGGCATTTATCTGAACGCAGTATCCACCAGGAACGCGAGAACCGGTCTGGTGAGATACGTTGCTACTAGGGCTATCTACCTCAAACTTAGGATACTATTGCAAAAGTCTTTCCGTGGGTGTATGGTGTAAACAGTCCGACACACAGGATAATGGAAAATGAAAGTTTATTTACAAATATGAAAGAAAACACGTAGCACAGGTACAGGAAACAATAGTTCTTGCACAGATTACCAATGCAAATAGACAACGATTCACAGGTAATAACAGTTCAGCACTTTGATATTTAACAACACAAACAGTCAGTTAATAACTAGTAACGACAATAACTGCACTTTCAATAGCGCTCAGCTCACCAGCTTCCTAGCTCGCACTGCGGACGAAGCTCTAAATTCGTTCCCAATGGATCAACACACCCCTAACAGAAATATCGAGAAAAGGGTTGCATTTTCTGGAATCATCTATTTGTCTCCAAGTCGCCAAAATGGTCGCCAGGGTCAGGGGTCCCGGAGCAGTCGCTGCCGTCACTCCATACTTAACCTTGTAAAACTCTCTTCCCAACCATAGGACTAATATTGCTGGGAAGCGACTTTCCGTGTTCGTAACAATACAATCTACATTAGTGCAAGTAGCGACTGTTGCATTGAACTGGCACGTTAATTCGCAAATTATTTAGTGTGAAATTGTCCAACTAACTTGTACCTACCCTTCATAATTGATTCAATCCTACATACCATAACCTATAATCGGTCTTCATAACTTCTTTTAAATAAAATGAAAATACCTTTTTTCTTAATTTTTTCTTCATAGCAATAAATGTGATGAACTGAATATTCCACTCTGATAAAAATGCAGAAAAAACGAAGTTCAAAAAGAAACTGAACCTCGACAGAAACAATTCCTTTATCATAAAAAGATGCTTTTAGGTGCATTAAAAACTCTTCTTTTTTCACTTTAAAGACCACACTGCGCTAAAAATAATCCGATACAAATTAATTTTCCTTCTCACCATTTTCTGAGAAATATCCAATAAGCTAATTTCCTTTTAATTTAAAAATGAGGAACTTAAGTACGAACCGTTATTCTCCAGCAAGTCCTTTATGAAAAACGTAATTTATTGGCTAAGGTCTTTGAGCGCGTAATTATTCTTTTAAATTTTCTTTGAACCGGCATAATTTGTTTTTCCCCACTACGCTGTTATTATTAGAGATTGTTGCGGCAGAGGTATTAATTTTTAGAGTGCTTTTCTTCTGCATTTGTGTGAAAGCTAGCACCAAACCGAAGACGGAAATTCAGTTTTCGAAATAGTAGCATTGACTTTATTTTGCAATCTTATACCAGCAGAACAGACAATTGATTGCATCGAATGTCGGACGAGAAGTTTTTCATTAAAAACTGCAGCTTTTTTGATGTTGTGTTATCAAGAAGTATCCTATTGCTTAATTAAATACAATTCTATGCAAGAAAGAAAGAAAAAAAACTTTTTTTAATTTCCGTCTCTTCTGCATGCATAGCAGGCGTTGGAAATTTCATTCAAATTACTGACTTCTTTTACGTCTTACATGATCCGAAATATACGTCAGGTAATGAAAATGGAACCATTTTTTGCGCTCTTTTCACTTTCTTAAATGCAGTCAATTACCGTATTTTGTGTGCTGCGGTAACAGCCAGGTCCTAATTACTGGCACCGGTGTTTTATTTTCTGGGAAAATCAACATGATTGAAGTTAATCGCTGCTTTTTCGTCCAGTATATTCCTTTCCTAGTAAACATTTTTTATTATAATATTAAATTGGAATACTATTTTTATCTTGTTTTTATTCTAGGGATCCTTAATGAAGTGATTAAAAATTTACTTAGGTTTTTTTCTCTCCTGCTAAATATGATAATGCATGCACTAGTATTTTGTTTCTGCATTTGAGTAAAAAAATCTTTTACCCAGTTAAAGATAATGAAGTCAAACGTTAATTGAGACTTATTAAAAAACGGGAAAATGTATAATTAGAAGGGTTTTTTCTGAGTATTGAAAAAGGACCGGATAAAAATAGAATATTCCACATCTTTTGAATGACGGTTTGTAATAAAATGTTTTATAACGCCATATTTTACTCCAGCTTCTAGTTCAAAACTTAAGTAGGTAGTTTTTCTGAACAAAAATTTAAGTCCCGCGAAGGATAATCCAACTATTTTTGTAAATAATTAAATACGTTATCCTGAAAAATAATATCCAAACTGTTTTACTTTGATCATAATAGTTTCTTTTGCAAATTTGATTTTAAGTGAAAGCGATCTTTTTCAAACTGGTATGCCAAATGTGTTTATAAATAATGATATTAATGATAGATATACAGGATTCTCCAAAAATGTATAAATTATTTGAATCGTTATTACTTAAAAAATTAACATATTCAAAGTTTAATAATTCAAATTAAATAAGCACTATAACTTTTTCTTTAATAAACTAAATAGTTCAATTAATCACCATAATTCCAGTTACTGGACAATTGATAATTCTCGTTTTATTGTGAAATGTGACCATGCGTATAGTGTGACCATATCGGGTGTTAACTGTATAATGTGGTTTGTCAGCGAGTGAATTAATTGAATGTTTCTTATTTAAGAATAAGAATACCGCGAATGGTAAAGTTTACCTGAAGTTACTACAGGAAAGCATTATTCCATACAATCAAGAGAAATCTGGGAATAAATAATGGTACTTACAGCAGGATAGAGCACCTCTGCTTTACTGTCGTGACGCGTCAGCCTACTTTGATGGGATAATTATTATTTTTATTATTATAAGCAATTATTATACAATTTTGAGGAACGTATAGCTAGGGAAACGAGATATCATTGAGCGGGCCGCCCGGCGCACATACACCCACACTTATCGGATCTCGTCTAAATTAACTTCTTATTGCGATGAAGCCTGAAATGTAATGCTTATAGTCCAAGAATCGTTACAGTCAATGAGTTGAGGGCATGCATTGAAAAAAACTGTATCAAAATACCAATTCATACATTTTGCAATTCCACTGGTCGGCATTATCAACAGTAGCTCAACAAATAAAAACTAACAATTCGAATATGTCTGACACTTAAAGAAATTATCCATTATTTGTATAATTTCGGTTGTGAAACTTAGGCGTATGTTATAAATTGCTTATGTAAAAATTATTCAAAGTGTGTATACATTTTTGGGACACTCTATATAAATAAAAAAAGGACATTCTTCAAAAAAATGTAAAATGTGATTAATGCAAAAAGAAAAATTAATTAAACATGAAAAGTAAGAATTTAGTATAAGTTATTCACTGCAATAAAAGTGAATAACAGTATAATAATATTTTAACAGTGTATGATTTCCGTATTGGTCAAAATTTGAAAAACACCTTTTCTACAAGTTATTTCTTCGCCTTTAAATGACATATACAGGGTGTCTACTCTTATCGTAGCTCAATAGCTAATTTCTAAACCATTAGAGATACAGGGTGTC
>BGPR01000083.1:248668-268291 GCA_013235015.1 Araneus ventricosus
AGCTCAATAGCTAATTTCTAAACCATTAGAGATAAATATATAGTTCCAATTGGAAAAATGTTTTAAATGAGGGGAAGAGTTATAATTTAACTATACATTTTACGATGCTAACAAAAAAATTCACCAAATATTAAAAAAAACACGCCTTAGCCAAGGATCCCAAGTTTCCCTTACTGTACAGCTCCTACAACAACTCAAGAGTTTCTACTACTTTTACTTCTTGAAAGCACACACACGAATAAAAGTTTTTTTGACGTGAAAACGTCTTTCCACTCGTTACAGTGATAGTCGGTCGAACTTTCTTGTGTGACAAAATACCGTCAGATTTGAATCGCTAATAACTACGAAACTAATAATGCGAAAAGAATGGTTGACCCCACAAGGGATAGATCATATCTGTAAGAGTTTGTCGTATAGTATTTGTTTTGCCTGTGTTGTCATCGTACCAGTGTAAGCGCATGCGCGTAATTGCTATGAATTAGCTTTATGTAAGGTTATAAATAAGTGTAGAGTGGAAACGCGCCTAGCTAGGAGATTGATTCTGGTGTCATTTTAAAGAGCTTCAGGAGTATTACCAGCAACCAAAGTGAGACAATAAACATATTTATCAGAATATAAGTAAAAATCGGTATTAAATTGAAAATTTTAAACTCGGCATGTTTTTTTATTATAACGTGTAGTTTTCTTTCGAATTGTAAGAAACTTACAGAATGTGACAACACGAAAAGGAAACACTGTATTAAAATTTGAATTCAAAAATCTGAATATTACGGGAAATATGAGCATTTGTAGTAAATAATGTTTTACTGCGCATACGCGAAATGTAGTTCTATATACTGTCAACAGATAGCGCCATCAAAACCTACTCTGAATGAAACATAAGAAAAGCGCAGTTCGGGTCCTCGCCGTAGATTTTTCGTGAAAACGTCGGGATAAAATCATAAAACAAGTGTTTCGTATTAATATTTAATTTAGTTATCAATCTCTTTAATACAATATTTACACAGAGCAGTATAATGGTTACAGAATAGATAAATCACAAGCTACCATAGACCCTTGCTACATGCGATAAACTTGTGATTTATCTATTCTGTATTCATTAATACAATATTTACACAGAGTAGTGTAAAGAGATTGATAATTAAATTACGTATTAATACGAAACACTTGTTTTATGATTTTATCCCGACGTTTTCACGAAAAATCTTCGGCATAAGCCCGAACTGCGCCTTGCTTGTGTTTTTTATTTCCTCTCCACCAAACACTTTCAAAGAAAACAATAACTTGAATTATATATCATAAACAATATATAACTTCACTCAGTCTTCTGCGTAACACTTAGAAAGTTCTTAAAATAGTCAATATCTGCTTTATCAGCTCGAAATCACTAAAGAAAGAAATCCTAAATTATCCCAAAAAGTCTTTTTCTTTTTGCAAATTCACACCCCTTTACCTTAATCATTTTCCAAATTACACTTAAGTTTCAAAATTATTTGAATTAAGTTTTTTGATCTTAAAACACATGAAAAAATTAATTAATTAAGGAAAGGGGCGTAAGAAGAATTTTAAGCCTCCTTAAGATATTTTGACGTTATAAGCTCTTTAGTAATTAATGAGTTAATCGCGAAAACATGATTTTTTTGCACAGCATCTGTTATAGAAAACAAAGAGATTGTGGTTTGTCTTCGTACTAAAACTTCATTTGAGTGATAAGCATAAAAACTTTTAATCGGGATTTTATTATTAAAACACGGCATAAAAAGAATTAATTAGATTAATATTAACTTTTTTCCAGAGCTTCTGCTTTTTGTTTCACATTTAGATTGAAATAAAAATTTAATTCCTATAATTTTTATTTAATAATGATTAAACAAATTTTTCTTCATAAGATATACAAGTTTCTGCTTTATTATTAATTTATTTACTATTATTTATTCATTATTAATAACTCATAGCTATTAATAACTCAGACATATTGATGAATATTCTAAAGCAATGTTTCCCAACGTGGGGCCCACGCCTCATGGGGGGCAATGGGGCAATTTGATTGGTAAAGGGGGCAATGGGAAAATTTGATTGATAAAGGGAGAATGGGGAAATTTGATTGTCAAAGGGGACAATGGGGCAATTTGATTCGTAAAGGGGGCAATGGGGCAATTTGAAAATGGACTCGTCCAGAATTTAAAAGCAACCGTCTACCGTGATTGAATTAATATATGCCAAATCGAGACGGCATATATTTTCTTTACGATCTACTCGTTTAATAATTTTCAGAAATATGTATAAAAAAGTTTTTAATCCCTGCAACCTTTCCAAGAAAAAAAAAACTGGTGAACTTACGAAAATTTATTATTACTAAAATTATTTCGTAATTGAATTTCAGTTCTCCACTATATGTTTTGAAAACTTACTATCTGTGCTTCTCAACAATTTCCTAGTGATCTCTTCCTAAAACCTATCATTTAAGTTTCTTCAGTGAACAATTCAATTTTTGAATATTAAAAATTATGTGTAGGTTACATGGGGAGCATAAAAATTTTAGAAAGATTTACGTGGGGCATGGCACAAAAAAGTTTGGGAAACACTGGTCTAGAGGGAAAAAACTGCACATTTATGGCATTTCGTTGATTTAAACTTCGTAATGTAATTTTCCACATGTATGATCAAATGTTGGTCAATTTTTCAATAACATGTTGCTATGACATTTTTCTGATAGGTTTCCAGGTGAAGTTGCTCACAATTCTTTGGAAACAGCAGTTGTCCATATCATTAGCTGTAATCGTGTTCTGAGTTTAGTTTAGTTTAGTTATATTTACGTCCCGTTTTTAAACAACAGGAAGGCTATTTCGGCAAGAACCTCGTAATTTTGAACCGTGGTCAGATGAGCAGGACGACATCCGAGTTGGCACACCCTTTCCAAACTTCCGCACCACACCAGCGGGGGGGGGGGCTTTTGACCCCTTACCTTTGATTTAACGTGCAACAGGCCAAAAACGAGACAGATCTTTAGTGGAATCGGGTTTCGAACCTGGAACTCTCCATCTCAGAGGCCGAGAACTTACCACTAGGCCACCGCGGCCTTTCATGATCTGAAACAGGCAGACATTTAAGATTTCTTAAAAATATCAACAAGGATCAAAACATCATCGTAAATCTAAAAAAAAGCGTAGGAAAAGTTTGGTATTGAAAACTAACCGCATTCATTTATTAAAGGATTCTGCGGCTTTAAATAATCAAACGTGCTTGCACGTTAGCGAAACATTTCGTCCCATCGTTGTATGAAAAATTTGTTACTCTTGCAATACGCTATTCTCTTTATTTTTTGACAGAGAGGAAAAAACCTAGGAAAACGAAAATGTAGGGTAATAAATAAAACATTTTTCAAAAAAACTAGTTTGTGAGACCAAAATAAGACGCATTTGCTTATACTAAAATAATAAGTTAATACTGGAAATTTAAAACAAAATAGATAAACTTATCAAAATCTTTCGTATTACTTTTATAAAATTTATTGAAAATCAATGGGAAGGGGGCGCAATGGAGTCGATTCATGTGATTGATAAGTCACATGAAATGACTCCATTGTAGTAGAGACGTTTGCGTTTGTTTGTTGCGTAGTTTGGTTTTTCATGTGACATGACAAACGCAACTACGCAAGTCATCTAATATCGCCTGGTCTTCCGCAATGTTACATCCTCCTTACTTTGGCTGAATGCCCCAATTCCAATTCTGGCTGAATTCCGAAATTAAATTAGTACAGCGCATTTATCAAGCCAGCAGAGAAGATTCGCAAAACATGAAAAGGCATAAAACTTATAACACATACCACATTCATGTCACCTAATAAAATATAGCATTTCACAAATGTACTTGGAAATGTATGACATGGGAAAACATTCAGAACAGCTAAGAAATAATTTTGACAAACTAAAACTAACTAAATTTAAAACTAACTAAATTTAAAACTAACTAAATTAAAAACTAATAAAAAATTAAACTAAGACTGACAACTGAAACTAAATTTATATTAGCTATAAAATTAGAAACGAAATATATCATATGATATACAAAGTAATATTTCCAATAAAAAATTTATATTAAAAATAAGATAAGAATAGCCAAATAAGAATAAGAAAACTAAGAATAAAGTATAACTAAATAAACACAGTAAATATATATATGTAATGGTCACACAAGAACCAGTGTATTAAAAACTTAAGAATTACCGATCTAATATAAGAATCGAAATGGATGCCAATTATTGAGTATTTAATCTAATTCTAGCAGTTATCCAATAATAACTGTCTGCAAAGTGCACATTCTGAGATAAAGTGTTTATTTGAAAACATTGTAATTAAAATTCTAATACAGCATTTTCCCGAAATTCAGTACGACATAATTGAAATTGGTTCAATTTTGAATCAATCTACAACATTTAGGTACAGTTTACAGTGGCAATCCCAAAATCCATAAAATGGTGGATTTTCGAATGCACGACTGCATTTGATTCAGTGAATGGATAGCATTCATTAGATAGCATTCACTGTCGCGAGATTTTAATTCAGATACTGGATTAGTTAGCTATTAACCATTAAGTTTTCTTAGTGGCAAAGATTTACACGGGTAAATCTAATTCAAGTTTGCATCACTCGATTAGTTGGCTATATTATGCACTTAATACTGTAGTACTCCACCTAATATGCGAGGTCTGACTAGGTAATTATCTGTGAAACTACTTCAGCATTATGATAGTGCTGCTACCACTGTGTTAACCCTAAATACCCAGTGTTGCCTTTAAGCAACATACCCAATTTTGTCTCCTAAAATCTTGAGAATAAGACGGAAGCTATAATGCCTGTTGTTGCCCAATAGGATGCATACTGAAAATTTATTAAATCAATTTACAACATATAGATGGCAGCTTGAGTTCTCTTAAAAAATAAAAATACAGTATACTCTCTATTATCCGTGCTCATTCCGGACTCACAAAAAATTAAAGAGAAACTTTTCACGCTTATCAGGCATGTAAAATTAATGTTCGATCGAGAGATTCATTCCGTGAAACTAGTGAGCCGTGACGGCGGAGGCTAAAGAATAGATTTTTTCTTCCTCCACGTGCAATCTCTACAGGTTCAACCCCTAATTTTCCGAGAAATGAATCCTCCACTTCCTGCTAGCTCATTCTCGTATGAACACGCTTCTTCCTGACACGTCATTCTTTAACTTCTTCGTCTTCTTTCACTTTCGCACGTGTTCCTTTAGTTTTTTCGTCTTGTTTATCGTCAGTTAGTAGCGTGAAATTTTATAGTGGTGAAAATGAGTGGTGTGAAACGGAAACGAAACGTTTTAAATGTTAAACAAAAATTAGAAATCCTTCAAAAACTTGATAATGGAGAATCAGCTCGTACTGATGCGGAAGATGTACTAAATGAGGGAAATACAATTTCTCATTCTGCTGATATATAATCTGTGAAACTTTGTTAGATTATATGGGACAAATAGGATTTCATTACGCTGGCATTACTGCGGTTCGTAAAATATGTGTCGATATACGACAAGAGATGAACAAACAGCAGAAACAAAGACGCATTACAGATTTTTTAAGCAGTAAATGTTAAAAGGAAAATTCCTAGATTGATGTTATACAGCATGCAAATGCAAGTAATTTTTATATTTTTGTACTGATGTTGATTTTTTCTATAATAAAAAGGAGTTTTCGAATTATCCGTGTTTTTCTATTGTCCGTGCGATCCCTCCCGGTGATTAACCCGGATAATCGGGAGCTCACTGTATGTAAATTGATGTTTTCCACTTGAGGCTGCATCTTTTTTGCTTTGTTTATACGCTTGAGAATACCATATTTTATTCTACAATGTTGAAGGAAATTCCTTATCCGTATTATCATTTACTAAAATTCATTTGTGTTGTTTAATATTATAGAATTTTATCAAGGATTTTTTTTTCTGAAACAAAGCCTGGTGTTGTCAGGTGGCAACAAACTGTTTTTTAGTCATAAACCATACTTAAAACAAAAAAAAGATTTATTAAAGTATTTTTCCCTTGTTTTATTCAAGAAAGGAAAGTCAAAAAACATTTTAAAATCATTTTTTTTAAATCAGGCTTTTAAGGGTTAAGTTGTATAAAACAATTACAGTATTATTAATAAATGCTCGATTATCGTTGCAAAAAGTGATCATTTTGATTAAAAATATGGCAAATCACTTTTACATCTCAAAATTTGATATGATTTGTTGGACATAACGACACAAGAACCATATTGGCTATTTTTAGGCAGATATGTGTTTAAAACAAAGAAAAAACTTTACTCAGATGAGTTTATAATGCTGAAAATAAAACCAAAATGCGTCCCAAAAGTGACAGATGAATGTGCAAATCAACGTCATGTTACATGACAGCAACAGAAATTTAAATAAAATGGTAAAATCCAATAGACTTTAAAAAATTCACCCACCAGGACTTGCGTGTACAGTGATAATGAATTAAAAAAGCGTTTACGATGAAGACGAAAATCAGGACTCTCAATTAACCCTTTCGACCCGACTTTTGTATGAGTAAAATTTAACCATGAAGAGTAGTTTAATTTAATGTTGACATGCTAGAAAAAGAGTGTTTATGAGTTTTACTATGTATTTAAAGCTTTTCACTTTTCTCGTTCCCTGTAAATCTCCTAGGACCATATGTCCCAATCGTATAGTCGACTGGGATTATTCCAGTAAAACATCTGTAAAACACTCTTTCCTGCCATAAGATTAGCATGTCAGGTAAACAATTTTACAGCTTCGTAACAGTAACACTGTAGTAATTTGATCACTGATGAGATATATTGTCCCATTGATAAATACGATTGAGATAATATATCCCACAAAAAGAATTCCTTCAAAATTACTTAAATCTGATATTAAAAAGGCTAAATAATTACTTAATGATAACAATAAGAATTATTTTACACTATGTATGGCATAAATATAGCTGTACTTATTGTACATTTTTTAAAAAAATGGATCAATTTAAATTTCAGTAATGTGCGTGCTTAAAAACTTAAATCCGAAATTTGCAATCTGAGAATGTTTCCACGTTTTTTTAATCATAACTTTGTTCCCTAATTCTTTAAGAACACTGAAAACATAAAACCCCATGTAAAAGTGGTATTGTTTAGCAACAGATTCGGAAACCCTCCGCGCTTTTGCGCATGCGCCGGACGGAGTTATTTTCATCAAAATATAGGGAAAGTGAAGAATGAAAGGGCAATGTTTACATTTTACTGAGCGTGATCTAACAAAGAACTCCGGAAATGCGCTCATATGACTCATTGCCTGACACCCCTTTCCGGTGTAAAATCGTCCAAAAGTGGTAGTCTCGGAATCCGTTGCTGAACAGTATTTATTGCCCATTAGGGCCGAAAGGGTTAAGGCATGAACAGCAGTTAAGTTCGCTTGGCATCTCGAGTAAATAGGGGATCGGTCACTGAATAAAAAAAAATGTCTATGTGTAAAACTAGTATGATCTAGTCTAGTCAATGTGACATCGAACTCACGCACTGGAACACAAGGCTAGATGAAATAGAGGGCTTTATAATGGAGTATCTCAAAATTTGAAATTTGTCAAGCAATTTATCACTCTAGCCAAATAATTTATTTAGACATTAGTAAACACTACTATAATCATAATTTACTTGGAAAAGGGTAGTTATATTTCAAAAGCCCTTTTTCGGGTGGTGGGGCTTTTTTCTCATGGCATAACCTTTTTTCATTTCATGTGATTTCAAAGAATAGTAAGTCTTTTTACATAAATTCAGCTATATATCTTTTTATATCGGTTCTGTTGCATGTCGTGCTTAAAACCTTAAAATATGGAATAATTTTTAAGGGGATGCTGACATAGACATATGTATAAAATAAGAAATATGAATTTTCCGTTTTAATGTGTTATCTCTGAAATATACGCTTGTATGCGAAAAAAATAAGATTAAAGTAAATATTCTTAAACAAAATGAATAGTTAATGGGTTCAGTGGAGTAAGCAAATTTTTAATGCCTTTTCTAAACAAAAGTGCTTTTCTTCAAATTTCAATGTCTTTGAAATGTTCCACGCGTCTTAATTTTTGAAGAAATAATATAAAATTTATAATGAGGATTCATGTTATGCATTAAAATAAATCTGTCTATCCATTTTAGGTTTAGGAATTTTAGATAGTTAAAAGTCAATTTGATTTCAGAAAAACCAAAAAAATTAATGAAAATTCAGTATTCATACATGGAAATTCAAATGAAATTTCTAAATAATACTTCGTTTTGTTCCAAATGTATTTTTAAGTGAAAATAGTTAAAAAATTAAGTGACAAAATTAAAAATTAGGCGACATGGGATGTTTTTTAAATTAGAATTTTTTATTTTTTTCTAAAATTATTAATTTTGTTTAACGAAGTTTTTTAAGGATATTTGATAGTTATATTATAACGTATATGTACCCAAAATTTCTTTCTAAGTCAATAATTTGCAAAAAAGCTTAATACGGTCCACCTTCCCCTTAAGTCTCAATCTCCATCCTAGTAGTCTCAATCTCCGTCCTAGTCTCAATTAGATTCCAAATTTAAATATAATTAACTTTGCACTTACGAAGATTTCCAAAATAATACTGCCTACATTTATCCATAATAGTCATTCTGAAAATTTGAAATTAAACGATTTAATAGTTTCATTCCTTATCTAATTGAAACTATAATTTCTCGAAAATGTTTTTAATTCTATCGAATTAAAAAAATTAGAATGTCCTTAATTTTTTTAATTAGTTCACTTTTAAAACATTCATCAACCGAATATGTATTATTCTAAAAACTCACTTCTAACGACGGCGTTTAATTTCAAGAAATAAAAGTATTTGAGAGCGAACGATTTTTTTAATTGGAAAAAAGAGAGTAAATTGATGGAAGCATAGTTAATAAGTAATTCGAAACTGATTTTGCTTAAATTATATTCCACTTACTGAGACTAATTTTCGGCAGCGATCTTTTAATGCAGTTAGGCTTATTAGGATTTCAAATGGCACTTGATTGGTTTAATATATTTGATAATCGCACTATAATTTTTTTTATCAATAAAAACCATTTCGTTCATAAAATTCGTCATAGCAGTCGAAATTACGTATAAGTCACTGTGAAAAGTTTCGAAAATGAGTCAACTCTTCGTTTGAAAATGAAAGAATGGAATCACATCCTATAGCTACTTATATACATTTTTTACTCTCAAGCAAGTTTTGAAAGAGTAAACAAGACAGATAAAAGTATTTTTTATATATGTATAATATCATTATTCCATATTAAGGTGCAACTAATTATATTTTTATAAAATGGTGAAATTCATTTTGGAATGTTTTCTATGCTTTAATGACGTGATTTCTGTCACCGTAGCATCGCAAAACAGAACCGTTCACCGTAGCAAATCGTACGCCGTTTATAAATAAATGTCTGTACAGGATATTCAGGACAGAAATTACCGATTTGGGAAATCTTTTATTTATTTTTAGGAGAACTCCTGGTGATTCTTCTAATAAAGGTTTAAGGTAAAGGTTGAATAAGTTAGTAAAAAGATAAGAGAGAGTAGGTTTCCAAAAACAAAAGACTTTGTATCTCGCAGAGAAATTAATAACAAGCCATATAAACGTTTTGTGGTTATGCAGTATTTATGCCTTATAGGTCAATTCGTGTTAAGATTCACAGTTTTTAAGAATTGTGTTAACGGTGTTTACCATTCTCGTTATAAATCACGAGAGGATTTCAGATTGAGTTATTATTGCTTAGAGAATAAAAAAGAAACTGAAAAGAGTGCAATATATTCTCTTTTCCCGTTTCTTCCATAATTTTCCTTTTTATTCTTGAAGCAGTTCCAAATTTAAAATGGCGGGAAAGAAACATGCTTAGAAAGATAATCCTGGTTCTTGACTTTCTTTCAAACTCACTTCAGTGAGCTAATCAATCAAAATTATCGTGTTCAAATCAAGCATTCTAATAGATTTGTAGCAATGTTGCTCCGTTTTTTACCAATTTCGTATCTATTAAAAACCTTTCCACTCATAATCGCCTTTTTAATTTGATTTAATAAATTTTCAACGGTGCATTATGTTTCCCTTTTCCTAAAATTTTTAATTGCTTTCATTACATTTCATTACTAATTTTTTGCTACCCTATTAAATTAGAATTTAGATATGTCAAAAACATCTTAGAGCGTGGATTGAAAGAAAATTGGATTTTGGTATAATGCGTCTATTTTTGAATTAGCAAATCAGTTAATTAACAATCGTGCGGGGGTTGATAAATCATGTTTCGAAAGCAAAAATTTAAATGGCCTTTACAGAACTTTTCCTTTCACGATGAATTATATATATATATATATATATATATATATTGATCTACATCACATAAGTGAATAGAATTTTTGGTAAAGTTTTCATTGACTTATTCATTCTAATAAACTTCTCACTGATTAAGTAGTTCTGTATAGCAGCAGCAAAGCGATATCTGCTGAAGTTTGTCCGACTCAAACGCATCCTTTGTTAATGCTGATTTTGAATAAAGGATGTTAATGAATGAAGCTTTACATTTTTTATAGAGAAATTAAGATATTTTAAATTAATTAATTAATTTAAAAGCTTAACTGTATAAGAAATAATTTATGATTACAGAAAATTAATACAGCAGAAATACTATGAGGTTGTTGTCAAAACTTTTATTACTATAGAAATTCTGTACAATAACAGATAGAATTCTTGTGGAATGGTAAAATTTCGTTTAAAGATTAATCCATGGAACACTCTAAATGAACAATATTGTGAAAATTATTCCTTAAAGATCGTTTGTGGGCTTTTATGGCAAATCATTTTATGTCATTTGTAATGAAACTAAACATTTAATGGATAAATCATGATATACTATGAAATGATATTTGTTCGATATCATATCTCAAAAACAGAATTTAATGTAACGGCATTTGGAAAAAAGTTGTTCACGCCCAATAAAGAATTTATATCGTGAGGTAAATATGAATAGTCTTAAAATACGTCAAAAATTTGATTTTCGAAAATATATATATACTTAGCAATACTTTCCACAATTTGTTCGCACAATTTTCACAAAGACATACTATCGGAAGTCTTTTTTCCATTCGTCCATTTCACAACATCAAATATTTTCTACTATGCCTTTTGAACTTCTTGTACAAGTTAAATTAAATAATTAGCATCTAATAACTCATGTATTCTTTGTAAAGTTTTCTACCCCGCAGGACTAAACTGTCAACATTCAATACTCTTTTTTTGCTACCCTATTAAATTAGAATTTAGATTTGACAAAAATAGTAGATATTAAAATTAGATTGTAAAATCTAAGTTGAAGTCTAGATTTGTTAGCTCAGTTAATGATAAAGGATTTGTGCAGTCTCTGATCATTTTGCACTAAATGGGGACTAATGAGAGTGTTTTTTAGAAAACATTTTTTAAAGAAAACCTTGCTCCCCAGGGTTTTTCCCATACCTTTTGATCCTAATAGAGAGTATATGAAGCTTCAGCCCTCTAAGTTAATAGTAGGTTTTGCCTGTAAAGCCCTAAAATTTGAAAAATGCTCTTAGAATGTAAAATTTTTAGAATTTTTTAAAGAAATTTTATATGCTTACAAATGTGTTAAAACTTGTTAATATTTGTTCCTATGGTCATAGTTCGTTAGAATATAAACACAAATAAGTATTAACTGTACCCTTAGCCACTTATGATTTGGGGAAAAAAGCATAAAATGCTGAAAATTTGCACTGACTCTGCGTTGTTGCTTTTTGGAAACACCAAGCAACAGTTACTGTATGTTCAAAATAACAGCTTAAAAATTAACTAAAATGTTAAAAAAGGATATAAAAATGAATAAATGAATGCAGTGATAAGTTAAAATCTTTAATTTTATTTGATAGTTAAACACGTGACATTAAAAAAGATTAAATACTCACGGTAGTTAATTGTCCAAATAGATTGTAAGTTCTTATAATTGTCAAATAATCTCATGTCATCACTTTAACTACTTTAAATTTCATTCAAAACTGACTTCTTAAAGCAATGAGTTTTTTTTTCCTACTTTCTTCAACAGACTGAAGATTAGTAGATTTTAAGTCTCAATTTGATTAGAAGTCTAGTAGATTAGAAGACTGTAGATTTTAAGTCTGTTCTTCATTTTTGTTATCGATTGACTGAAATCTTCCATTAGTTTTGCCCCTCGTCTGGCTGTGTCATTTACTACTTTTAAGTTTTTGATAAAAATTTCATTTTTTAAACATGAAGTCTTCTTCCTAAGACTGAGGGTTATTTTTCAGCCAGACTCCATCTTGGAACAACTTAAAAATCAACCACGATTTCGGTCCAACCAATTAAGCCGTTTTGTGGTATGATTGAAAACAGAGAAAATGGGACACCAGTGGGATGTCATTATCTTTGTATTTCATTAAGGATGCTGTAATCTTCTTCTTTTCAGTCTGGCACTTTCTTAGAAAATAAAGAAAATGTTACTGTTTCTTCTTTCAAATACCTGAAATGTCTACTAAAAGTTAAACCCCAGGGTCGTATTTCTCGTATATGTTCAAGGGCTGCGACACGTTCTCTGCAGTCAGTAAATACAGGGAATGTGCCGAGATTGTCCTTAATAGTGTTGAGAGAAACTCTTGCTTAGGATTTCATTAGCAAATGTCTGGGGCATTTCACAAAGCCAGGTGAATGTATACAATGTGAATGCATACTTTACTCGGCAAAGATGTATGCTTTTTGGTAAATGGCTTAAATATGACAATAGTAAAATCCGTCAAATATGTTCCTCGGCGATTTGATTTTTGTTAAGGTTTGGTTGAATGCCCGAAGTGCTGCAGATGCTCCTGTAAATGAGCTAATGCTTTGGGAGTCCCTAACATGTACAAGAGATACGAACCTGGGGTTGCCAGAGCTTTCAGTAGACATATTTGTGGTATTTGACAAAAGAAGTAGCAACATTTTCTTTATTTTCTAAGAAAGTTTCAGACTGATAAGAAGATTTCAGCATCCTTAACGAAATACAAAGCTAATGAAATATCACTTCTCACTGGTGTCCCCGTTTTCTTTGTTTTAAATCATGCTACGAAACGGTATCAATTGGTTGGACCGAAGTCATGGTTGATTTTTCATTTGTTGAACCAAGATGGATCCTGGTTGAAAAACAATTCTCAGCCTGGGAAGAAGATTTCAGGTTCAAAGAAATGAAAATTTTATAAATAAATTAAAAAATGCAAATGATACAGTCGAACGAGGTTCAAAACTAATGGGAAATTTCAGTCAATCGATAACCAAAAATAATGAACAGGTTCAAAATCTATTTCAGTCTGTTGAAGAAAGTAAGGGGGAAAAACTCCTTGCTTTAAGAAATCAGTTTTTAATGAAATTTAAAGTAGTTAAAGTGATGATATGAGATTATTTGACACTTATTAGAACTTACAAGTTATTTGGACAATTAACTACCGTGAGTATTTAATCTTTTTTAATGTTACGTGTTTAACTATCAAATAAAATTAAAGATTTTAACTTATCACTGCATTCATTTATTCATTTTTATATCCTTTTTTAACATTTTAGTTAATTTTTAAGCTGTTATTTTGAACATACAGTAACTGTCGCTTGGTATTTCCAAAAAGCAACAACGCAGAGTCGGTGGAAATTTTTAGCATTTTATGTTTTTTTCCCCAAATCATAAGTGGCTAAGGGTACAGTTAATACTTATTTGCGTTCATATTCTAACTAACTATGACCATAGGAACAAATATAAACAAGTTTTAACACATTAGTAACCATATAAAATTTCTTTAAAAAATTCTAAGTTTTTACATTTTAAGAGTTTTTTTCAAATTTTAGGTCTTTACAGGCAAATCCTGCTGTTAACTTAGAGGGTTGAAATTTCATATATTAGAACCAAAAGGAATGGGAAAAACCCTGGGGAGCAAGGTTTTTTGTTAAGTGTTTTTGAACACCCTAATATGAGGGGATATATGTATATAATTATATACTCTTATATACGTTTTATATTACTGAAGCGTGACATAAAAATGTGAATTTGAGAAGTGTACCTAAACCACGTAATAATGTAGTAATAAATACTTCGAATAGCGTGATGGAAATTTTCAAATGAATTTTAAAACACTTTTCGTTAATTGTTACACTATTTTGATGTAACGCAGTATTAAATTTTTTAATTTTAAAGTTTTCATTGAAATTTTAGGTTCTAAAATAATCCACTGCGTATCTGGTATACTGTTTTTAAGAAAAATTATATATCTTTATTCACTCTTAAACTTCAATAAATGTGTTTTACAAAAAATTTTATGTATATGAATAGGGAAGAGATTGGTATCTTTAAAATGGTGGCATGAAATTTTAAAATTTAAAGAAAGTGAGAAGCCTCCTGAACTCTAGCTTTTTTAAAACCTTGCCCCTCGAAAGAAAAAATTAGTTTTTTTTTCTTATACTGACATCGATAAATCATTTATACAACATGAAACGTAACTCAGGTTATTCAATATAATAGCAATTTGGTTAGCTAAACGCCTCCAACGGATTTTTCGACAAATAAAAAAATGCTTTTCGTTCGATTTCATTTTTCCTAAACTGATTAAGATTTAGACTATGCGCTGACGAAATACAAACCTTTTCTTTGAAAGGTCTTTTGGCGAAAAAGGGAGAAAATCTCTTTCCTGTTTTTTCAAGTCACCCAAAGCTAAAATTACTCTCCCTGGCGGTCGTATATGGGGTAACCAATTCTTCTCGTGTCACATTTAGCAATAAACTGATTCAGACGCATGCTGTGATTTAACGGAACGGGGAAGTATAATCTATATATATAACGTACTTGGAACAAAAAAAGAAGTTAATTTCTCTCATGCCGATGGCAACGATAGGTTTGTTTACGAAAAAAACCAGTAGTCTCCTCCATGTTAGGCTTAACTTCATAGGCATAGCAATGTTACTATATTCATTCGGATGTGAAACAACTTCTGGAAAAAAATGAACTTAAGCCTTAGAGTTCATAATATTTCTTAATGAAATTTTGGATGAAATTATTCAGAAGAGATTAGTTAGAAATGAAGCAGATGAACTTAAGCGAGCCAAAGAACGTTCAGATCGACGTCAAAATAGTTCATGTCAGAGTAGGTTAAAATCCCGTTTATATTTCTTCTTTGTACCTTTAGTCTACGAGCAAATAAAAATGCGCGAAATGATGAATTTTCATCAAATTATGATGAGTTACACAATATTCATGTCTCGAATGATAAAAACGAAAAAATAATCGATAGTGGAGATTTTTGGAAATTCACTTTAAATTAAGTTTCTCTAAAGGAATCTTTGTAATATTATGAATCGATAAATACAAATCACAGATTGTTGTGAATATCAGAAAATTTTTTCTGAATATTGTATATTGGGTATTTTTCCGTTATATGCACATCACTTGTTGCCATTTTTGTCTTGGCGAATTTTCTTGGAGCGCTGAATCGCCAGCTTGGCTCAATTTCTTTGCTGACGATAGTTGACGCTCGTTAGTTTTTTGGCGAGCTGAAAGGTCAAGAGCTTGAAAGCGCCAATTTGGCCAAAAATGCATGGTGTGCGTATAATGGAGTGCAGATGCTCTGAGTGGGATCAACTGGTTATCTATAAAGTGATTAGAGAAGTCAAAGAGGAAAAAAAGAAGGAGATTCCAATCTTTGAAGGAGATTCCAATCTTTAGTCCAAAACATCGTAAGATTATAATGTTTTAGACTTGATTCACCTGTCTTTATACTATTTTTAAAAATTTATTCTTAATTATTTAGGAACGATAACGCACACACAAAAAATTATTTAATATCGTCGCAAAGCGCGTGTGTATAAATGCAGTAACAAAAAGCAAAGTATTGTTGTAAAATATATTTAAAAATATTTTTAAAAATTTATCAAAGTTAGAGGGAAAAAATGCATGTAAATTGATATCACTGAAAATTTAATTTTTTGAATTTTAAAATAGTGTGAAAATGGTTTTTGTGCAATAATCTCCTCTGAAAGTTATTGAGGTAAAACTTTAAAATTCCGATTAATTTTTAATTAAAAATCTATTTGAAAAATTCTTTATTAGTGAGAAGCCACTAACCGAAAAGTAACTACGTACCAAACTTAGTAGTTCTAGGTCTAAAGGTCTAACTCTAATATCCCTGTAGAGAATTTTGATTGATTTTTGAGTCATGCATATTCATGCCATTTAGGAATAGTATCAAACTTATAATTACTATCATCCTCATAGGCCGCAAGGAAAACACTAGTTTCAAAATATTAATCATAAACTATCTTTTGATAATATTTGACTTTTTGTTTCTGCTGAATGAACATTAGTTATACAAGATTCTTTACATTGTTTTTCTCTCACTTCAGGTAAAAACGTGGTTCCAAAACAGGAGAATGAAGCACAAAAAGCAGTTGAGGAAAATAAACGAAGATTCCAAACTTGGTGATTCCCAATCGTCGGGTAGCACACGACTGCTTGATGACATGCGCGGATTGGTGTCCAGCAGGGAAGACAGCCTACAGGAGCCTGATGTCGACGTGGTGGGGGAAGAGGACCAATGAAAACGCTCCTTTCGATATTCGTGGGGAAACGAACATTACTGGCAGAAAAATGCTGAAACTGTGGAATGGAAACATGTTGGTGGAATTTTCATTTGAGGTGAATCGGAATATAACTAGATAAGTAATTGTATATATGAACAATGAACAAGAGTTGGGCGATAAAGAACTAGAACAGTTTGACCTCTTTGTTTTGAAGGCTGAGTTATTAATTTGCACTTTGAAAATAGTCCTTCGATAACGAATTGGAAATGAATCCAATTGAAGGAACTGAAAAAATCTTTTCATTGGACAATTTTAAATGAAATGAGTGTGAATCGTGAAATAGAAAACACAATTAAAGCTAATAAAAAGAAAAAAAAAACTATCGGCTGCATTGTCTTCATAAATGTTTTTAATTGAAATTATTCACGTTTTCAGTACTTATTTAAATGTGCTACAGATTTATTCATAAACATCATTTGAACCTTTTATTTTGAATTGTATTTTTAGTTAATCTTAGATGAAAATGCAGAAGTATAAATAAGAAACATTTTATTCATGTCTTCCAAGAAACTTTAGTTCTTTAAGCTTCCATAATTAGTTGCAGTTAATAAATTGTTTGCGAACTGAAAAGTTTAAAGAATTGCAAATAATTTAGTTCAGTATTTAAAAACACTTTTTTAAAAAAGGAATAAAAGTCACAATTCTTCATCTAAGATACCAAAAGCTTAATTCGTTGCATTATTTATCTTTACATTTATACTCATTTGTTTATATTTTTAGATCTTTTTAGCCACTTAGAGGTTTTTTGCCCGATTCTAAGTTTTATTATTTATTTATTTATTGTTTATTTCGTGTATATAAAATTTTACTTCTAAGCATGAGTTTATTTTTCTTGTTTTTTATTTTATTTTAATGTTACTTTTATTTTGTTGTGTTAGTTATTAATTTATGATATAAAAGTTTGTATGAATTTTGTATAAAGAAATTAAAATGCATTTGCAAGAAACGTGTAAAGGCTTCTTTATTTATATTTGAGTTCATGCTGCATTCTAAAAATCATAAAACAGGGAAGCAAGTCGAAAATTGAAAGGTATTTAATAAGCAATTGTTTATTCTGCAGTTAAGATTTAATTTAATTTATATGCATTTGAACAACAAGGAAATTTGGCACTTTTAAAAGTTTTAAAACATTATCCATCTTAGAACAAGATTTACGGCGCTTGATTATCTAACTATTTTTACTGAAATTAATCAATTTGACTCGCACATAAAACAACTTTAATATAATTTAAATAAATCATTTATCATGATGAAGCTTTATAGCGGAAACACTTTTTAAACATACACTCTCTTTTGAAATTCATATTCCTCACGCATTTTTATTGTACAGTAGAACCTCCAGAATCCAAACTAACTGGGGGCTGACCTATGCCCGAATTCTGGAAAATTCTGTAAAATACTCTCGACATACCAAATGCAGTAAAGTATTGGCATTGAGTACTCTGTGGAAAAGGAGCGGAAAGAGTTAGCTGCTCATCTTCAAGCAGGTTTAGCTCCTTGCCTCAAAAGAAGATGGCCGATTTTGCTTCTACTAACGAAGGTGCTGTATGCATTCTTAAATACCATTTCAAATGCTTCTTTTAATTTAAGAATAAACATTAACTTTGTTTCTTATTCGAAGTTGCTATTTTCCCTTCGTTTTTTAATTAAAAAAAATTTCAGACAGATGTTCAGATTATCCGAAATTTCGGATTACAAAGGTTCGGTTGTATTTAACACAAATGTTCATAATGCTCGAAAAAGTAAATTTTGTATGCAATTAATTAAATAAAGAACATAAAAATTTATGCATCAATTATTTTCAGGTATTTTTATAAGAAATTTATTTAAGTAAAGCATAAAATTTCATTAATTTAAAAAACAACTATAAAATCGTTTAATGAGTCAACTTGAATCATAACAGTAAAAAATAGGCATATCACTCTCAAAAATGCGAAATTAAAGAATGGGCAAAGGGAAAATTTGTATTGCTTTTTAATTACATACTGAATAAATAATACAGCTTATAAATATAGATTTATAAACATTGTTATTAATTTTCACATAATATACCAATGAAATTTCAACATTTCACAGAAAATATAAAGAAGGCCGCAGGAATTTTTTTTATAAATTTTGCGATGTCAAACATTTCAATATGAATTTTTTATTCATCGACACATTTCATTTGTTTCTCGAATGATCTTTTAATTTTATGTGCAAAAAAGCAGAAACAAAATGTAACTAAATAATATTGACTGTAAATGCAATTTCTGCATCAAAATTTAAATACTCATTGAATGCAACTGAAAGGTTTTGGTTTCTAAAAAATATTTGATCAAAAACAAATTTGATTATTTTAAGGATTCTCGACTAAAGTAAATTATCGAAGATTTACAGCAAATTTAAAATAAAATATCACTGAAAAACGAAGTAAATTTCACTTCAACATACAATCAAACGTATGTTGCAAAGTTTTGAAACAGTAAATGCAGAAAACAACAAACACTTTTCTGCAGAATTGATGAGCACAAACTCAATCACCTACTGCGATTACTTCCTTAAAAAGGGAATTAAACATTTCCGGAAAGAAATAAATTGAAAGAAAACCTTTCAATCAATTTCTTCCAGATCTATTTGATAGAAAAGGCTCTAATAACGAAGGCATCTCTCATAAAACGATTTTCGCTGAAACCTCTCAACTCATTTAACTTCCGAGAATTAAAAATGTTATCCAAACGTTGGAGCTTTCGGAGGCCGTATCATTAAGGAGTCACCTCGGGCGATCGGAGGGAGGTAGTAACGATGGCAAAGTTAAGCCGCTGCCTCCACGGAGGCTTTTAATCATCGACGAATCTTCGGAATCTTCGTCAGCTTTTAATTTATTTTCTTCGGTGACCTATCAATGTCAAGAGACGAGAAAACTCGTAATTCAAAATGG
>BGPR01000083.1:268301-327467 GCA_013235015.1 Araneus ventricosus
TCAATGTCAAGAGACGAGAAAACTCGTAATTCAAAATGGAGGATTGACGAAACATTCAGAGTTTAAAATTCGTTTTATGTAACCGAGAAATAAAATGAAATTATATACTAACAAAAATTGAAATCAATTACTATATTATCCAGATATTTTTTCTGTATGCAATAAGTTAATTCTAAGTTAATACCAGCGATTCTTTTCTTTATTTCTGATTTATTTACATCCATTTTATTGAAGCATTTCAAAGATAGATAATCATCGATGAATCTTCCTCAGCTTTTAATTTATTTTCTTCCGTGACCTATCAATGTCAAAAGATGATAAAACTCGTAATTCGAAATGGAGTATTGATGAAACGATCTGTTTAGAATTCCTTATATGCAATTGAATATATGCAAAAATTGAAATTAAATACAGTGAAGCACCGCCGTTTACATGTCTAACGTAAAATGACGTATAGATGAAAATACACATAACAGAAATTTTAATAAGCAATTTTGATTATTACAGATTTGATGCTACTAATGCAAATTTTAAAGTTTTTAAAACAGCACTAGCATTTATTACATTATACGGAAACAATAAAAAATTAAAATTAAACATTTATGAAGAATCGTATCTTCATCGCAGATCTTGAACTCTATAATTTAGAATTTCTTATTTTATACGATGCACATAAAAGCAGGAAGACCTTTATTTGGAAATGGCCTGGGGGAAATGATGTTAACCCTTCCTTTCTTTCAACGAAACATTTCCCCCTAAAGGGGCCGTCTATAAATGATGTCACACTTTTTTTCAATATTTTTGGCCCCCCCCCCTTTGTCATAAAGTGTCACACTTCACCATACCCCCTCCCCCCTTGTCACATGTCACGCTATATTACATAAACATATACTTGCAGTTCAAAAACAAAGCACTACGTTATAGATCATATTTCCAATTTAATTTTTTAACTTTAACTATGTGTTTTCATGACATTGGTGAGCATAATAATAATGATTATATGTGTACTTATTTTGTATGAAATAAGATTAAGGTTTACAACAAAAAAACCTAATTAATATACAATAGTAATAAAATATTAATATAAAAGAGCAATTGAAAACAGTAGTATTTTGGAATTTGAAATGGAATTTGACATATTTTGCTATAAATCTTATCTTTACTTTATGAACACAAAATACTCTTAAACAGATTGAGGCGTTTTTTTTAAAAAAATTCAATAAGATCAACCTGTTTGTGCCACTGCCAGTTCTACCACTCACCCAGGTGGGGCGACATATCTTTTGTTGGACATTTCAAGGGTGTGACAGGGGGAGGTTTTCTTCTAATCGTGAAGAATTTCTGCTGCTACCGTATTCTCAGAACCTACCCTGAATGCCTTTTTCGAAAAGGAAGGAATATAAGTCAAAAAAATCACATGAAAGTTGTTTTAGCCCCGATTAAAAAAATACCCTCAAATTCTGTTAATTTCAAAATAACTTAAAAATTTAATCTGCTGATTTTAAATGTTTTTATTTTAAACAAAATGTGTGATGTCACACTTCTTGTTACACCCTCCCTCCCCCTTGTCACAAACTGTCACAATTTCACGAACCCCCTCCAAGCGTGACATCATTTATGGAGTTCCTCAAATAGGAACGTAGAAATAATGACTGAAGAAGAGAATTTGTGAATTTTAGAAAGGAGGAAACGACGTATAACCGAAGTTTTGTGTCGTATAAACGAAGTACTTTATCACTACAATGGTTTCAAATGAATCGGGACTGTGATGAAACGACATACATATGAGAAACGCATAAACAGTGCTTTACAGTATTATATTATTTAGATACATTTTTTTCTCTGTGTGCAGTAAATTATTTTTAAGTTAACTGAAGCGATTCACCACTTTATTTATATCCAGTGTTTGTGAAGCATTTCTATTCAAATATGGATACACCATGTAATATAAATTGGATATCGCATCTATTTTATATTGAATCTTATGAATTTCACAGCCAATGACACTTTTAGATATGTTACCGGCAATGTATGAAACGCTAGCGTTTTATAGAATGCCGGGAATTTCAGGCAAAGTATGAAATGTGAGAATTAATATAGACTTTCCCTAGGCATTGTACATAATACCTAGTCATTCTATAGAATGACAAATGCTATTTAGGCGAAGTATGAAAAAAGTTTGGCTGTTATTTAAAAGACGTGCATTCCTCAAAAATACAAATGTTATTTTGAAAAATAATAAAAAGGTGCCATTAAAAACCTTTTATTCAAAATACGGAAAGAAAAATTAGAGTTGTACAACACAAAATTTATGCCATTCTTACGAAAGAAAATAAAACGAAACTTCTTGCATCAAGAAATTTTTTTTTAAATTGCACTTAATTTTATTTCTTTTAACATCGAATCTGCGATGTATTACATACTTCCCGGTTTGTCATTTAGCATTCCATAGAATTCCTAGAAAATGTGTGAAATTTTAATCACATTTCACACATTGCATCCAGTTTTCGCATTATAAAATCAATAGGTATTCTATAAAATGCCGTCTTTCGTACATTGCCGATAACAGATATAAGGTTTCCCCAAACGAAGAAGACATTGAGGTTTTAGAGACTTTATTCCACGAAGTAAAATTATGAGATTTATCTGGATAATATCTGATATAAAGCTGTTAGTGACGGTCAGTAGATGAGTGAAGCAAAATCGGATAAAAGAGCAGCATCGCGCCATGGATTCTTCCAAACAGACTTGGCGGGAAGCAACCCACTTTTATGTCGACCGAAAGTGTCAGTGGAGCTTACATTTACTATCGAATTCATGTGGAACTTAACTTATATCACGAATTTCAGCTTGTGAAGTAGTTTTTACACTAACGATTGACCTGTTCATGGCATATCAGCTATGCTCACACGTCCTTGACTAAAATCACAACACCGTTGGAGAACTGCCCTATGTGACATACACTCACTCCCACACACATTCTTCATTCGACTGCAAATATAGATTTCACAAACCACTTCTGCCAATAATAATGGAATCACTGCGCACTGAGCCTGTTTGTAGGAATCCATGGCATGACCAGGATCGTCTTATCAAATTTCAGCGCCCTGGTCTATGGCAAATAGGCGTCCCATCAGAACATTAACAAGGAATTTCGGGTAGGTAGAGTATAAAAAATTCAAAATTAAAAGTAATTTTAAATAAAATGATGAAAAATACGCAAAACTATTTTTACACAATTTTAATAGTTTTTCATTATAGGATCGAACATTTTTTTTAATTACAAACCAACAGTTCTTTAGAATATGAAACAACATAATATAAAAGGTAATTAATTAGTAAAAATCATTAATGATTACGTACTAATTAGTAAAACATTTAACTTCTCAATATATACCCCTTTTATATTCACGACATATATCAATTATCATCCCTTATAATTAGCAAAGAAAAACAAATAAGAAGTATCAATAGATTATTATTTTGAGAATTTTTTTAGTCTCAGAAACTTTGTAAAGTTATAATTATAATGTAAGGCATACATTTTAAGACTTGAAATTTAATGTCAGCTAATTTAGCTAACACTTACAAAATTTTAATGAATGTGAACCTCTCTTTAGAAAGCAAATTACTAACTTCCCTACAGTACTCTTACTGGAATTTAATACAGTAGAAAAAGAAACATGTAAAGCGTATCCAATACATGACTAGAAAAGGTAAGTATTTCCCACATATATGTATCAAATTTTCAATCATTATTTTACGAATCTGTAGAAAAGACAAGTCGTAATATTTCCGAATATAAAACTTTTTATATGGAACAAAAAATATAAATATCTCTTTGAGATTCAAATCAAACTGAATTTCCATTCAATATTATTATATTCATGACATGGAAATAATACTCTCATTATTTTAAATTTTATTTCATCATGGACATCCACTGGTAATTCATATCCGCATTTATAGTAAAACGTCTCGAAACGGCCACTCCTCTCAATGGCCACTTTTGTTTGGCACGGCATTTTAGGGGTTCATAGACATAATATTATGTCCTTAGACCTAATGTTAAAATCTGCAATAGGAGCGGCCACTTGAACCCTCCCGTGCTGTATACCTTCTTGGGAATCCATTCATTTCATTTCCTTGACCTTCAGAAAGGGAAACAAAAAAGTGCATACACCCGAAAATATGCAATAATATGCTCCGAAGTTACACATGAAAAAGTTAGAATTCGGAATAATTTTAATTAATTAAAAATATAATTAAAATCTCTTCTTAGACCTTTTCTTAAACTTTTTCTTCTAAAAACCTTTTCTTAGTGAGTACCTGCTACCCAAGTAGCTACGGGCCAAACATGAGAGATCAAGGTTTAATGGTGTGCCCTATAGAGCGTTGTATCACACGATTTACAAAAGTTATACCAGTCTAAATACATAATCATGTTAAAAAATCAAAAGGGCGTGATTTTAAAACAGTCTGTAAATTTAACATTTCGTGGTGTCAAACACCACGTCATGAAAAGATGACTAAGAAACTGTTTTAAAATTACTAATATATTATCTGTCTCTCACTGATCCGGTAACGATTTGACGTCGCCAACAATAAAACTCGCGCCATAGCACTGCGAGACGTTAAACAGCATTATTTCATTGTTAGAGCACCTAAATTTCAGTAATTTTAAATTTAAAAAGTAATTGTTCTAATTTCAAATTTAATAGCTCTAAAATAGTGAAATAAAATTTTCTATCGATTGATATAAAATTTATCTCGCTATGATCAATAATTCCCGAGAAATTTTAAATTATATTAATCCTATATTTCAAATTAATTTTCGTTTTTTAATAGAAAGTATTAAATCACGTTCAGTGGTATATCATGCGCGTGATATAGTTTGGACGCAACGATGCATCTGATTATTTATTGCAATCGTGATGGTATAATTTGATAATATTTTTTGGCAGCGTTTGACAAGCAGAGAAGTGCTTTGCTTTGATTAGAATTTCGAAAAAGAATTGCTTTGATTAGAATTTCGAAAAAGTATTGCTTTGAAATTTTAACTTTTGACTTACGTTTGACAAGCTGAGAATTTCATGGTTATTGAATTATTATGTACAAATTTTGTGTATATATTTTTTACCATAATTTAATACTTTACAATCATGAATTAGTTTACTATATTTTTTACGATGAATACTGATGAAGAACTCATCGCAAAAAGACGGCGGATGACAAAGGAAAGGAAAGCAAGATGGTTAGCGAGGCAAAGCCAGGAATCGCTGGACAGGATTCGTGCAGTAGATGCAGCCGCTTATAGAAGACGCATCGAAGCCGAAACTCCATCACAAGCTGTCATAAAACATGTGCTTATTTATTTGTTTTCAATCACTGTTAAACATTTATATTATATTACAATGTTAAACATATATATATATATATATATATATATATATATATATATATATATATAACGAATACGAAACAAACATAGCACAAATGTGTCGCAGAAAACATTATGATTTCACTAATTTTTTAACGGTTCGTATAGATTTTACTTACCCTGATGAGCATCTATACGCTTTTACCGATTTACTACAGTCTCTCCATTTTATTTTAACATTTTTTGACTTTCATGATATTGATATATATATATATTTGACGTGTTTAAACAGATATATATATATATATATATATATATCTGTTTAAACACGTCAAATTTGACGGGAAATCTCTCGAATGAAGAAGCAATTTGCACCCGTCATGCATGACGGGTGATTTTCTAGTAGTTTATAAGTGCTAAAGCGAAGACAATTCTTGTTATTGGCCTGATGCTTCAACATAAGAAAAAGAAAATTTAAGATGCTTTTGGGTATCGAAAATTTTTCCGCCAGTAATGGTTGGTTGTTTATGTTTCGGTTTCAAAACAACATCAAGTTGGAGTCACAATGAAGTGAAGTGGATGAGGTCTGCGAATTGTTGAAAACAGATCGTATTGACAATTATCAACAACTACCGACGAATAGATTAAGGGTTTATTTTTGCGATTAAAAATCAAAATTGTAAATTTACTTCAAAAATTTGAAAGATCCAAACGAACGCAAATTGTATCGGGTTTTTTTTCCACAAAAATTAGAAATCTTCTAATAAAATACTATTTTGTCATTAGATAATTCTCAAGATCTATTGTGCCAGAAATTATGATCAAGGGCTTGCTAAAACACTATTTTTTCTTCCAAAAATAAACCCTTCAGAGCGACCAACCCGTCTGAGGAACGGATTTTTCTTGGAACGGAGGGGGCTACTATCGAAAGGTTCCGCGGAAATTTCTTAATCTACTAAAACAAATCATGTTTTCATAAGCAAACAATTAATGCCAAAAAGTAATCTAAAATAATGATATAATAATATAACTCGTCACTTGCAAAGCAGTTTTAATTTAGCTATAAAATCGCGGCGAAATTTCAGAATCATACGCCGTTGAGAAAATGAATACTGTTTTTTCTCCTTTTCCTTGTTTGATCCCACAGGGGGACACCGCGAGTAAACGGATGACTTGCTGCCGGATAAGTAAGCAGGAACTCGTCTCCCTGTTGGTATATTAAAGGTAGTGAAGCTCTTAGGGCCCACCTCCCTCCGAAGACGGATCGTACCCCGGTAAAACAAGAGGTCGTCGCATGAGCCGCTCAAAATGTGGGCTATTATGCGGGGGCCACAGTTCCCGATGTTCTGTCGTGGCGGCCGGTTTTTCATGTAAATCCGGATGCTAAGGCAGGGTGGAGGGATTATTTGCGATTATCCTTGTTTGAGCCTTAGGCCGGTACGCATATTTACAAACCCTACCCTGATAGAACTGAGGCAGGAAATCAGTCAATATCATTGGCTACGAGGAGCAGTGACGTCGTTTTCAGCTCTCGCACGTAGCGTACGGCAATCATAACAGAATAAGAGTCGTTCTACTTTTCTTCTCCGTTTTCCCACAGTTGAGCACAGAAACCATTCTTCCGTGGGTTGTAATATTTTTAAAAATGAAATTATTTTTCAAAATATCATAAAAAATAAAACGTCCCACACTGTAAGAAATTATACTAATGAAAAGTACACGCACGAGAGCAAAGAACGACTTCATCGGCTCTCGGCGAAGCGAGCCAATCATATTGTCCGATTTCCTGCCTCAGTTCTATCAGGGTAGGGTTTGTAAATATGCGGCCGGTACACACTTGCGATTCGTGTCGTAAATGCAATAAACATGTCATCGGCGGTAAAAGCCATAAACGACTCGAAATGCACGGAGAACTGTTAGGCTTACCAATAGGAAAGAATGAGCTCCTGTGGTATAGAAACACGGGCATATCCCATAGCAAAAATCTATTAGGGTCAGCCGAACCCCTTTTCCTGAATGTATCAGAAGGGATCGACGAATTACACAAATCTCTATAAAACAGTGTCAACACTATATGGTTGAGTGGAGGGGGGGAATGTCACTCTTTTTTTCTACGTATGTAGAAGTTGTAAGCTCAACTAGATACTTCCTGCCGGATTGTTGTAGTTCGTACTTCCTTTCTTTTATGAGAGTAGGGAGATTTTTCGTGGGTCACTTAGCGCTCTGTAAAAATTGAATGGTCTGTAAGCGGAGATGTTCTGAAATTTAACCAATACTTAAAATTTTATTTGAATAACTAAGTTAAATAATTTTTTGGTTCAAAATTAAAATAAAATCGGAATAGTAAATTTTTGGACGCCTTTTGAATCGATGGCGCCCCTGGGCTACAGCCCAATTAGCCCATTGGATAAGACAGTCCTGAGCACGACAGTACTTATTTTATAGCTTCTGTTTCATTCAACGGCATGCCGCCACTAATTGTTTCATGCCATATTTCTTCTGTCATGCACAGCTATTGTGCATAATTATACGCGATTCACACATCGGCATTTGTTACTGGGAGAACTGCCTCCTACGTGTCCACATCTTGTGATCGTGCCACATCTTGTGATCGTGTCACATCTTGTGATCGCGCCACATCTTGTGATTCTTTCATATTCTGAGATAACTAAGACCTCCCAACATTTTTCAGCCTCAGAAAACATAAAATAACACAAATGAATTTTTTAAATAAATAAGTGACAATAAATTTAATTTAATCCACAAACGATATTTTAAAATTCCTTTTTCTGCTGTGCCGTCAGCATCCTTAAATGTTTTTTCAAATTAACTGCAAACGATATAGCATAGCACACACACAATTTCCCATTTCTATAATTTTCAGTGAGAAGATTAGTAAAAACAAACTCGTTCGTGTTTCGTAAGATATTGCATAAATCATAAAGTTGTTTAAATGAATTAATTTATACTGCATACACCTAAATCAGGAAACTATATTTACAGCCTAAGATTTTGCAGAAAACTGCCAACTTTCTTAAAACTTTTCGGTATGCCTCGTCATTAAACAAACCATTAAATACAAAAATGTGCTGCCAATAAATTTTACCATTAAGGAAATAGATCCGACATTACACAAACATTGTAACTAATTGTTGGGCTTAATTGTCGCAAACAAGGGAAATCCCTTAGGATTTCACTTTTCGCCTTAATAGCCGAAGAATCTAGAAATTTATTCTCCTTTTAAGTAGCAATGCCGTCAATTCCGCCAATTAAATTGGCATCATCTCGAACAATAACAACGTTCCCGAAGGAATAAAACCCACTTAAAACCGTTCCATCTAGCCAAACGATAAAGAACAACGAGAAATGACAGTCGGAAGCGAGACGCTTAAGTGTTCTTTATTGATTTACGACTCAGAAGTGAAGTGATTGTGCAAACGATTCTTTTCGAATTCGGAATCAGGAATTTTTCTCGCAGAATAATAAGAGTTTTACGAAAAGAATCACTTCGTTTGATTTTAAATCTTTCACGGTGAAAAATTTTTCTAAATGTTAAACAACATAATATGCAGTTCCCGTGCCGCTGTTAACTGTAACCGTAGGAATTTGCATAAGCCGCTCACTGTTTTTGAAAGAGGCTTCCGGGCGTGTGCATCAGCCGGTCAGATCTCAATCAGGGCGCAATGGCAGGGGCTGCTATAATCGGATCAAAGAAGACGACGCCCCTGTTCAGTTTGGGTATGGAACCGGTAATCTCTATAAAATACTAATTTCTTTTCTTCTTCATGAAACTGAGTTGGGGATGTCTTTGTATCGGTTGGGCTCCTTTTTTCACGTGATTATTCAACAGAATGAGAAGTAAGGAAGATTTAAGCAAATACAGTCATATAAATTTGTTAATAGTTTCTTAAATGAACGTTTTACTTCCTTACTCTAAGCATGATAGAGGGCAAGATATTATTCATCAGACATTAGATCCTGTAAAGTATACTTCAAACTGTAGAGTTATGTAAGTGAATGTCTTTTTCTGAAATACAAAGAAACAACGCTCCATTTTTCGGGAACTGGAAATGAATCTATATCGAAAATAATAAAATAGGATTCTGGAAAATAGAATAAAATTTTAAACAGTGTTTTTATTTAGAATATAAAACATACATATCTCATCAAAAACGCAAAAGTATTCTTTACGATTAGGTCTCATACAAGCTTGTGAAAAAAAATAAAATAACCTACTGAAACAATTTCAAAATTATCATGAGAATAAAAATGCATCATTAAAAAAATTTTAATTAGCTTTTAAATATCTATGTGATGTGATGCAATAATTAAAGTCAAGTTCTCCTTAAAGAAATTAAATTTTATAAGGTAGATGAACCAAAGGTGACCATAGTTCAGCTTTGAGGATTTTTTAAAATTTTCTGGTTAGGTGTATGTGGCTGAATTTTTTTTGTAAAATTTTACATTTATCTCTAACACATATCAAGTATACTTTTCTTTGTAAAATAAAATTTAATTATTTTTATAATACAATTTCAAAATTGTAGTTTGTGAACCACCTTTGGCGCGTAGTATTCCAAAGGTGGCCCATATATTGAAATCACTTTTAAAATGCGAAAAAAATCCTCGGACAACTAGTTTTATACTTCTAGGATAATTAAAATTTCCAATACTTCATGTTTATAATTATAACAATAACTAGCCAAGAATTAACAAAAGTTTCTTTTAGATTTCGTGAGATTTTTCTGATATGCAAGTGAAACTATAACCACCATTCAATAATTAAATAAGAAATATAACTTTTAATGTTATAAATTTTTAAAAAAATTGGAATAAGTTTTTTCAGATATTTAAGTAGAGATTTTGAAAATTGCCCTTACGACATTGATTACCATATTTGTTTCCTAAGGTGGCCCGAACCCGAGTCACCTTGGGAACATGAATATGGTCGCCATTTGCACGACTTAAAACTATTAATATGATAAATTAATTGGAATTGAAGTAAAAGCGGTTAAAGAGAAAGAAACAAGCTTTCAGAAAACGTATCATTACTCAAAGTTTTATGAATTTAAAGAAATATAAATTAAAATATCTTCTTACCTGGAAATTAGAACGACTACTCCTCAAAAGTGAAATCACTGTGTACCATGGAGGCCGATCGAGATTATCTCTTTAAATTCAACCACGTGCATTGCAGATACATGATTTACAATGCAACAGCACCGTGTTGTAATTAAAAATGAAATTAGTTCTACTTTTGAGGGGTGGGCTACCTTAGGAACACTGGCCACCTTTGGCTCACATACCTTAGGAAAATAAATCAAATATTCAAAACCTGGTTGTCTTCCTAAACGAACTGATAAATTGAAATAATTCAATTATCTAAGTTAGCAAGCACTTTTCAAAAATATTCAGCGCCTTTATGTCAGCCTTCTAATACTGTATTCATTTTAAAATGCAAAGTAAATTTCCAAACAATTTTATCCAAAAGTGGGCGCAGTTATTAAATGGGAAACTAACTCCACAACACCATTTTAAGATAAAACTGTTTTTTCAAAATGTTGCAGAAAATATCATATTGCTGCGTTTTTTGAAAAGTAATTACTGTATTATAAGTTGTTTCCCGTCTTCTTTGATGTTAGGTTTCTGTGCAGGGATGGCGGTTTTTCCAAAAAAATCGATTTTCGGTTAAACCGGTTTTTTTTTCACCTCCGGTTTAACCTGGCGATTTAAACCGCTAAAAATAACCAGTTTTTGAAAAAAACGGTTTTTGGAGGGTTTTTTAAAAAAGCAACGTTGGTGGACAGAATTTTTTATTAATAATAACATTTAATAAGTAATTATTAATACAATAATTAATTAATGTAAAAAGTAATGATTGTAAATAAGTAATTTATACAATATGTAATGATAAAAAATGAGTAATTATTACAATAAATAAGTATTATAGACAATTTTTATTACCAATGTTTTCACTAAAAATTAATTCATTGGCCAATATTTATCATCTAATCTGCTCATAAAGACTCTTTCAGCAATGTGTTGATCCGTGAGTCGACTCCTCTCATCGGAACCAGCAACATTCAAAGCAGATACTAATGTTTCGGAAGCCACAGAACTTCCGACTAAAGATAAATATTTTTGGCTACAAAAAACAGGCGCCGTTTGCAGGCAAAAAATTTTATTAGTATGGTTTTGCATGAGATCAATCCGTTGGCAAATATTTATCTATTCATAAAGACTCTTTCAGTAATCCACCAACCAACAGACGCCTCGAGGAAGCGGTTGTCGGTGATTGGCCTAAGATGATCTAATTCAAAGCTTTATGACTTAGTAAATTTTAGTCTAGTCGAACCTAAAATCGAGCCTATCTTCCGACCCGGTTTTTGGATTTAAAAAAAAACGGTTTACACCGAGGCAAAAAAACACCGATTAACTGAAACAACAACAAAAAAAACGGTTTTCGGTTTAAACTGGTTCGGTTTTCCCATCCCTATTTCTGTGGCCTGCAAGTTACTAACTCGCGTGGTGCAATGTGTCTAAATTGGAGTTAGTTTTATATTGCTTATCGCGAATCCCGAAACTCGATAGTTGGTACTTACTTTGCAGATTTTTCAGGAAACGCAAATAGAATTTTTGGAAAATTAAATGTTAAAAATGTTCATTAAAAACTTTGACACCAAGAAGAATCTAATTGACAATTTCTGAGCAATGGCTTATCAAACAAGACACTGTTAAAGAAATATCCATATCCAGTCTAATGAGCGTGCACGGTTTGAAAATGGTGACACCTCTATAGAGACACTCGAATTTAAATTAATTGATCTCATTAATGCTGTCACTGAAGTAAAATTTTCATAATACAGATTAGCATCACCTGGAATAAAATGCATTATTGGTTTAAACAAAATAAGGATTTACTGTGAAGTCGCAGGGAAATCATGAGTAATGATGGGATGATTTTTGGCGCCTTAACAGTACGTTTATGAGTATCTGCTTGAAGAAAATTTTCAGCAAAATCTGTCTTATAAATACTGAATAGGGGCTGTCTTTGAAAACAGTTCCTTGAAGAATATGCAGCCAGTTAATTTGATGTTTATTCTGCGTCGTGCTTCCTGTTTACTATGGCTTATTATTTTTTTTTTTTTGGGGGGGGGGCGGTGAAATTTGCATCTTCATTTTTCTTTTGCCATTGTATGTAATTTTAGTAGATTTTTTTCTTACATTATGCAGTTCTGTGGTGTATAGAGCTCTTCTTACATTTTGAGTCGGCATTCTATGTCACCAAGGTTATTATCATTAGATAACAATGCTTCTCTTGGTAAGACATTAACATTAACATCACAGCATACCCCTGAACTTGGAGCCAGCACGGCTCCCTGTTGGTTGGTTAGGTATGCGTGAAACTTTATTGAAAAAGCAAGATCAAAGAAAGTTACATTTTATATATAAGAATACAAGAAAATAAAACTGTGCATTAAAAGAAAGAAAACAGGGTTGTGCATTGAAGTATTGCAGTTGCGGCCCCTCTACAAAACTGAGTCGTTGTGTTCGGTCCAGGTTGTTAAAAGTCATGTATTCTAGTAGAATTGTAAGTTAAATTACATGTAGAAATTTACATTAGCAAAGAAGAGTAACAAGGCCCCGTACGAGATTGGGACTGACAGTCTTGATTCTCTTTACCACAGGCTTGACATCAGAGGAACTTTTGGTAGGTTCTTAGAAATGTCCGGTATTGTCTTAAGAAAAAGCGGATGGTTCTCTCTTTGTGTTGATAAATTTGAGAGGGTGGTGCCTTTTGTATGGGAGAAGAGAGAAGATAGAGACCTAGGGTTAATTGAGTCTGTGGCTAGTTTTTGTCACCATCTTTTGGTAAAAAGAGTGCTTCGTTTTCAACGATGAAGTGGATGAGTTTTCCGATTTTCCCCCTAGAAATGCTGTTGTTCAGAACTCTTTCCCACCAAAGTGGTTCTTGGTAAAACAGCAGATCATCCATATAAGAGTTGCTTAGTGCTATGGAAAAAGCGATTCCTCATGAGATAGCTTTTTTGCATGGAGGACGAATCATTGAACATTCGCAAATACACCATCCGATGTCTTCAACTTTGCATTACATCGCTCCATGAATTGAAGAGATACCTGGTGTTTTTAACTGCAATTTTGATTTTGGCAAAGAAATCGGCTTTGTTTTTCTTCTTTCTGTGTAAATGGCATCTTTCTATCTTCATTCGTTTCGTGAATTATTAATTTTTAAAGTTTTACTGACTATTGGATCACTCTATTCATAATAAGTGTATATTAAATTATCTTGAGATATGTTTATATTTATAAAAATTCTGCATGGTACAGAAAATACTCTGTTTCAGTAACAAAGAGGAAATGCAATTTCTAATACTATTAATTTTATTAAACGCTAGCCAGCTTCAGCAACTAGTTTGTTTGCCAGGAATATAATGTCAATAGAATCAATCCATTATGCATAATTTTATATTCGTTTTTCCCTTAATAAAGTAATTTTAAACTTCAAATTATGAAAGACATTTAACCAGTGTTCTTTGAGTTACTTTGCACGTGCTCTGTTCATCTTGTACATGAATTTTGCAAATAAATGTCCTTGTCATCTAACATCTAATTGTACGTTGTAGGCTCCAACTTCACTTTGTTATTCCTCATAAAAAATATGCATTTGGTTTCAACATTAAATGGTGTGATACATTCTACGTCCAGCAGCACGTTACCTGGATTAAAACAAAATGATAAAAAATTTAAAACGTAGAAACGATAATCATTCAGCGCCATACCATACATACCTTTCGTTAAATTCGTTTGTGAAATTTAACATTTTTGGCTCCGATGGACACATGATAAAAAATGAGGAACTTAATGGGAAGTTGGAACAACGAAGCATGGCAGTGGAGGTGTCCTTTTGTGGGTGTGCATTAGGACTAGATAATTTAGTGGAGTTTCTAAAAGAGATGATGGTTCAATAACTTTATTTAAATGTTTTTTAAACAAATTGAAACATTATCAGCGGAGATTTGAGTATCGGAAACAATTTTGTCTTTTATTACGATAACTAGAAAAATCACCCGTCATGGTATGACGGGTGCAAAATGCCTCTTCATTCGAGAGATTTCCCGTCAAATTTGACCTGTTTAAATAGATATATATGAGAGAGAAATGTTTAATATTGATTGAAAACAAATAAAATAAACATATGTTTTATGACAGGAAATATTTAGTTATTTACATATTTCTTTATTCAAAAAACCTCTTGGTAAACAACATTCCGTGTGAAGTATTTTTCTCTGTTTAACAATTTTCCTTATATTTCAGATGTCTTTGTGTAAATTTTAACGTTTTCAAAAAATATTATCAAATTATTATCGATTGCAATAAATAATCAGATGCATCGTGGCGTCCAAACTGTATCACGAGCATGATATACCACTGACGTAATTTACTACTTTCTAATAGAAAACGGAAATTAATTTGAAATATATGATTAATATAATTTAAAATTTCTCGGGAACTATTGATCATATCGAGATAAATTTTATATCAATCGGTAGAAAATTTTATTTCACTATTTTAGAGCAATTAAATTTGAAATTAGAACGACAATTACTATTTTAAATTTAAAATTACTGAAATTTACGTTCTCTAACAGTGAAATAATGTTGTTTAACGTCTCTCAGGGCTATGGCGCGAGTTTTATTGTTGGTAACATCAGAGAGTTACAGATAGACAGATCTGGTCTATTATATTAGTAATGATCCAAAATATGCGGCTCTCAACATTCGTTTCTGGTTATCTCTAAGAATATCTAGAAATTCTAAAAGCACCCCCAATCATCGGATTTAAACCCGATTGAACACATTTGTACTGAAATAGCATGAAAACTCTACATGAAAATGAGCTAGAAGCAGTGACGACAGGAAAACGGTGGAATTTTGTGACAAAAATTACAAAGTAACTACTAAATTCTATACCCAGACGTTTAAATGTTGTTGTAGATTTTTAAGTATCTTACAACATACTAAATTAACTGAAATGGTAAAATGTTTCCTCGTTTTTATTGGATATTTGTAAAGGTGTCCGAATGCTTTTGTGCTTTTAGAATAGTTTCTGGTGATAGATTTTCTAAAATATACATTACTGTTTTTCCAAAATAACTTTGTAGTTCTTTCTTCACTTTTGTTTACTTCTATCAATAGAATATAGATGCTATTGAAAAAACTCCTACTATGAAATAAGAAGTTTTACGAATAGATATAAGCAATATTTTTTTAAAAATTCGATAGAATCAAATATTATATTAAGCTACCGTGCAATGAAAGCACATCTTTTAAATCTATACTTTCAACCAGATGTTCACAAGAAGGTATTTTATAAATTGATTTGATCGATTAAATTTCGATCTAGTCATATTACGTAAATGCATTTACATTCACATGATATTGTAAAGCCCTTTTTATGAAATCAGTCTTAGCATTTCAAATTGAATCAAGAGTTCATGAAAGGAATCAGATAAATTAAACATTCGCTCGCTTCGTGCAACTCTTTTCTTTCGTGGCAATGAGTATTTAAAGAAGGAAAATGATGAAGGTTGAATTGAACGGAAGAAAACAATCATTTCGATTTTTAAACAATATTTACATTAGCAAGTACTTCTCAAACAAACGGGAGTGGTCTCCCCTAAACTTTCTCATATACGATCTAATAAGGTGTTCTACTCGACCCCCTTCCCACACCTAAAAATTGCGGAGCGCCACAAATGCTATTGATATTGTTTTCGCAGAACGCTGCAATGCGAAAGGGTCAAGAAATGCAAGCGAGATAAAATTAGCCAAGTCAGTAAAATAGCTCCAAAATGGCGCCACGTTTACAAAATACTCGCTGACACACAATATGGGCCGTATTTTTGCGTCATAGTAAGATAAGAAAATGGAATATGCAATCTGAACGCTTTTTTTTTCAACCTATTGTAACCAAAATTGGACACGGGTCTACAATTAAGGTTAGAAGACCACACACAAATTTCATTTATCTAAGTCTTTGTGTTAATGAGTTATCGTGTACACAAGTATGCGATTATACAAACAGTCAACCCCTCTCTGAATTTGGTCTAAATTTTGATACGGACCTACATTTCTGATGATAAAATTGTGTACCAAATTTTATCTATCTAGCTGTTTAAGTTTCTGTGTTATCGTTTTCACATGTGCACGTTCAGACAGACAGACTGACTTCCCGTGGATGGATTTTGCCCAAAATTTGATAGAAACCTACAAATTAGGTGTCAAGATCGCATACCAAATTTCATCCCTCTAGCTTTAAATAGTTTTTGAGTTATCATGTTCACAGACACACAAACAGACATAATTCCAAAATTGTGTTTTTCGGACTCGGGGAGGTCCAAAACGTGGAGATTCATCAAAAACTCGAGTTCGAATTTTTTGGCGATTACCATACTTTCTTATTGTATACTTCATATAAGAGAAAGTAATAAAAACAAATCATTCCTCCTCAAAATCATTACACACAATTTTTCTGTCCTTTCCCTCTCTATCAATCCGAAACTGTTTAATGACGGCACAACTCGTAACAGCACTTTACACACCCGAAAGCCACAAGCGAAAGAAAAACACCACCTTCCTCTAAACTGACAAGCATAAGGATTTCTTCGTTCTTCCCCTCACTGATTTTCTACTGCTCCCTCCCCCAACTCCTCCAATCATTCTCCAATCAAGAAACGACTTAAAGCGCAACAACGTCTCATGGCCCAAAGAATGTCAAGTCACTTAATTCCACGCTCACCCCCCACATTTAATTCATCCTCCCTCCCAACAATCTTAACCCCGTCACTCCTACGATGCGTTTTTTCTGCCACGCCATTGGTCGGCAGGGGGGGTAGTGCATCATAGACAGGAGGGCTGCCTTTGATGTGACAGGGGGCTCTGTAGGCAATCCTTTAAAGTGGCGCTGCGCCTTTAATGAAAGAGCGGGGAGATCCGGCGATAATTAATTAAGTCCTCCCCTTTAAGAGGCCCGGATTACTGCGCGTAACACATTAATTAATAAACGTCGGACCGACTGGCACGAATGTCCGTTAATTAGATAAAGTCCCTTTTGGGCCGCTTTGCCGGAGCGATCGAAGGTGCTTGCCGGATGGAATGAATCTTTGCCTGCCCTGTTAGTTAGTTAGTTAGGGTGAAGGTAATGTTGGACAAAGGCATCCTTTCCAGAAGAATCAGGAGGAATTCAGGTATAAAACGAGTACAGTGATGTGTGTTTTTTGGATTGGAGAGTTTTGACAGCAGGACTAATTTGACCGTGCGTCGAGCATGCTTTGATTAAATGCATTTTTACTTTCTCGTATACGAAGTATACAAAGAGAAAGTTTTGTAATCGTCAAAAAATTCGAACTCGAGATTTTGACGAATCTCCACGTGCGAGACCTCCCTGAGTCCGAAAAACACGATTTTGAAATCATATCTGTGTGTCTGTCTGTGAACACGATAACTCGAAAACTATTAGAGCTACGGGGATGAAATTTGTATGTGGACCTTAAGCATAATTTGTAGGTTTCAATCAAATTTTGGACAAAATCCGTCAACGGGAAGTCTCTCTGTATGTCCGTGGTCATGTGAACGCTATAATTCAAAAACTTGAATAGCTAGATGGATAAAATTTGGTACACAGTTTCATCGTCATGAATGTAGATCCGGATAAAATTTTGGGCCAAATCTCAAAAAGAGGCGTACAAATTGCATATTCAATTTCTTTTAATCCGATTCTCATGCGCATGCGTACTGGTAGCAATCTGTTATTGTTGTAAATTTTATTTACAACAATAAATAATGTTTACAAACATGAATTGTAAAAATTTTTTATTGTTGTAGATAAAATTCAAACTGATCTCATTATTTCAGTAAATCTTTTTTTCACGCGCTTTTGCAATTGTTACGGTTGTGGTAGTATAAATTGTTTTCTTGGGAATTCAATTCCAAAGCAGAATTTTCGCTTTAGTATTCATTGCATTCCCTATTTTATCGCACCTGCTTCAAAGTAATATTTTTTTTTAACGTGGCAACAGATATTTGATTTCAGGTTTGTTTGTTTGTTTCACTTTCTCGTATACGAAGTATACAAAGAGAAAGTATAGTAATCGTCAAAAAAATTCGAACTCGAGATTTTGACGAATCTCCACTTAGAAAGTATACGAGAAAGTTTAGGGGAGACCACTCCCGCTGGTTATATTTATGAACTAGAAATAAGTCATTCATAGATATTACAATTAGATTGAACTTGACGTAAAATGTTTAAATATCTCATTGTTTCTTTAGTTGAATCCAAACAAATCTCAGTCCCAGAACAGAATGCGCCATGCAATTACAGTACTATTCCGGTTAACCGAACTAAAGGAGAGAAGCCGTTTAGGATAACGATTTTTCCGGTTAAGCCATGAACATCTGTTACTGTTTTGTGTCTAATTACAGTACGTAATTCTGAAATGTATTGAGTGCAAAACGAATTCAAAACTCCCTTTGTAGGCTGCATTCATGTTCTTTATTAATGCTATACCTCCGTCGAGCGCAGTATTCGCACCGGTGTGTACGGGCGCAGTATTCGCACCGGTGTTACGGGCGCAGTATTCGCACCGGTGTTAAGGGCGCAGTATTCGCACCGGTGTGCACGAGCGCAGTATTCGCACCGGTGAGTACGGGCGCAGTATTCGCACCGGTGTGTACGAGCGCAGTATTCGCACCGGTGTGCACGAGCGCAGTATTCGCACCGGTGTGCACGAGCGCAGTATTCGCACCGGTGAGTACGGGCGCAGTATTCGCACCGGTGTGCACGAGCGCAGTATTCGCACCGGTTAGTACGGGCGCAGTATTCGCACCGGTGTGTACGAGCGCAGTATTCGCACCGGTGTGTACGGGCGCAGTATTCGCACCGATGTGTACGGGCGCAGTATTCGCACCGATGTGTACGGGCGCAGTATTCGCACCGGTGTGTACGGGCGCAATGCGCATAACAGGCGCAGATAAACAACATCGTAATTAATATTGTTAATACCCATTCATTTTAATTTCAGCATTCTAAAATCAATCACTAACCTTCTTGGGCAGGCATGAGAAAAAGTCTCGCCTTAGCGATTATCTCCGTGCAGTACAGTACGTGTTGTGGGGATTTCCGATTTCAGAGGCATTTCGGATAATCCGAGATTATGACTGTTCAAGTGAAAGGATGCAGTTGTTCGGAAATATTTAGAAATATTCACTAGTGTCCAAATTGATCTTCATAAATTACGCTGACAATGAAATCTAGAGTTACTCTATATTTCACACTCCATTCAAAGAGTTCCTCTTATGATAAATTTCATATATGCATGAATGTTAACATATGCTGCATTTTGTTTAATATTCAAAAGCAATTGCCTACCTTCATGAATATTCGACGCAATTTGGATGCCAAAGAAGCTTGTCTTCCGCTATTTTTTTATGCGACAGTATTTATGACTTTTACGATGGTAAGTTTTCAATTGCGAAACAATGAAAATTCCTGAAGCAAAAGGTTGATCAAAAAGCTAATTAATATCTATGAAATGTGTGATAACACAAAAAAAAATCCAGAGGGAATTTTTTGAATTGATTAGTCAATTGAAAACAATGAGTTTTTTCCTCCAACCTTACATCCTCTTGGGTAAACTGGGCCGGGGCGGGTTGCAAATAAGTAAATAAATGAGTTTTCGCAGAAATATGGAAAAACCAAAGACAACAGCTTAATACAATTTAAGCCTTTGCGGTCGATGCCATCACACCGACCAGCCCACCCGTTTGGGTAGGCTGGTCATTCTTGTAAGTTTGCTTTTTAATGCAAAAGTACTTATTAAGACTGTCAGGAGTGGGACCAAATGAACATATAAAAATACATCAATCATAAATATATTTCAAAGCTAAAAAAATCAAAGAAAGAAATTTTAAGAAATTTGCCAATACATTTAACTTTTTCGGCCCTAATGGGTGTATAACGTCCCTGAGATTAGACTTCATTATCTATTGGGTAAGTAAATCCCTCTTTTATATATTTTTTGTTAATATTAAATTAAACTACTTTTCATAGTTAAATTTTAATCATACAAAAAGGGTGAAAAAGGGGGTCGAAAGGGTAAAACCTATTAGATAGCTTTTTAATGTTGAATATAAATTAAATCGCAATAGTAGTTCAGAATTTTTTTTTTTTAGAAAATCTGAATCAGCTCAATAATTAATGTGGAATTGTTAACCCTCTCTATCCCGAATTATTATTCGTTGATAAAAAAAAACACTAAATATAGAAAAAAGAATTTAGACATACTTCCCCATGTTTAAAATTATTCATTTCATCCAGAATAATTATTAAAATCATTCATTTGTATCCAAATCATTTTCCATCTTGGGACATGTCACTTGCACTCATATTGCATTTACATACGATGATTATTAAAACCAAACTATTCAGAATAATGCTATTTTGTTGCAGTGGCGTAGCTACCTCGGGACAAGGGGGATATAAATGCCCGGCACCAGTCTTAGGGGCGCCATGGCGGTGAAACCTTAGTGCGATTATGTCACTTTTTTAAGCCAAATATGATTAAAGGGTGGGAAATTATTACAATACCCCGGGTGCCATTTTCTCTTGCTAAACCACAGATGAAGACTAGGGGCGAAAAACTCATAATTTGACCAAGCGCCACCAATCCTAGCTACGCCACGGTTGTGATGACATATAAGAGTGTGTAAGCAACTCTAGAGTAAGAAAAATGAAATTCATTAAAGATAGAACGGCAAATATTCACATAGAGACACTCAAGAGAAAAACTTTCTTTGCTGCCTGTCTAGAATAATGTCTATCTCTAGGACGATAATGACACCGAAAACGCTATATGAAGAAAATTATGAATTATTTGAAAATAATAGGTGTCTCAACTACGTTAAAGCACAGTTTATACGTCTCTCAAAGGACTGACGCGAAACGACGTGTAAATGAAAAGACGCATAATCGAAAGTTTACTAAACAACTTTGATTGCTACAAATTTAATGCTATTAATGATAATTCATTTAAAAGTATTAATTTTAAATGTTTTTATTCATATAGAGACACTCAGGAGAAAAACTTTCTTTGCTGCCTGTCTAGAATAATGTCTATCTCTAGGACGATAATGATACCGAAAAAGCTATATGAAGAAAATTATGAATTATTTGAAAATAATAATTGTCTCAACTACATTAAAGCACAGTTTATATGTCTCTCAAGGGACCGACGTAAATGGGCGTGTAAATGAAAAGACGCATAATCGAAAGTTTACTAAACAACTTTAATTGCTATAAATTTAATGCTACTAATTGCTACTGCTAACATTTAAAAGAATTAATTTTAAATTTTTTTTAAGATAGTACTAATATAATACAACATAATATGGAAATCAATAATTAAATTTTAAAATTAAACATTTATGATAAAAGTTAGAAAAATCATGCCTTTATTGCATATTTTTTGAGTACTAATTATACATATCTTAGGCGATTTAGGTGCATGCAGGTAGGCGTTTAATTAAGAACATCTTCAACCGTCGTCTGACGTGCTGAATATCTGTGAGTATTAAGTACATCATTATAAAGTTCATTGAATGATTTTTCACTTTTCTTTTGAAAAAAGAAATAAGTTCGGGGTTTTTCAATGAAGTCCATTGCGTCTTTAAAGAAAGGCGGAATAACTTCTTCACCATCGCTTAAATTAGCACCAGATATTTGTCTTCTAATAATTCATATATTGTGAGTAATTTCGAAACATGATATCTTTATCTCAGTTCACATACTAGAAAAGAGGAAATTTTCTCATTATATAACGGGGAAATGACATGTAACCGAAGCTTTGCGTTGTATCATTACAATGAATACGAATGAATTGGGACTCGCATGAAGCGACGTATAAAAGTAAACGACGTATAAATGAAAAACGTATAAACGGTGCTTTACTGTATTTTATCTGCTGGCACAGTCCTTCTACTACACTCATGTCCATAAATTAAGGATAATGAAGTTCAGGCAAAGAAAGAGACAGAAGCAAAACAAATTTGACTTATTTGTAAAGTCTATTTATTAAACAAAAGGTAAAGAGCAAAACAGATGCTATATGTTTGACATAATTAATAAAAATTGCGATTTTTACTCCCTGGAGCAAATTTCAAAAAAGAACTTATTTACAAAAAACAATATAACATGGTTAGTATGATGGTTAATACGGAGTATGTCTCCCGGACGATGCAATACAGGCCTTACAACGCCTAGGCGTGCTGAGTATCAAATTATCAATCTGATCTTGGGGAATATTACACCACTCATCAAGCAATGCCCTCCGAAGTTCCGGTAGACAGGTGGGAGGGGGTTGACGGGCTGCAATTTGTCGGCCAAGCATGTCCCACACATGCTCTATTGGATTCAAGTCCGGTGAGTATGCTGGCCAATCCATACGGGTGATATCCTCCGATAGAAGGCATTCGTCTACAATGTTTGCACGGTGAGGACGGGCGTTGTCATCCATAAACAGAAATTCAGCACCCATGGCGCCCCGAAACAAACGTACATGTTGTTCCAGAATGACATCCCGATAGATGTGGCCTGTCATCGTTAAACTCTGAACATGCAGGTCAGTTCTGGAACCAAGAATAATTCCTCCCCAAACGAGCCATCCTGCACCACCGTAACGGTGTCGTTCAATGGTGTTCTCTTGTTGGTAATGGTACCTGGCGCTCTCCATATGAAAGTCCGGCGAGAATCAGACTGCAAACTAAACCTGGACTCGTCGGAAAACATCACACAAGACCACTGTTGCGGTGTCCACAATGCATGCTCTCTACTCCAGGCTATTCGCAGGCGACAGTGAGTTGCGGTAAGTAGAACACATCTGACAGGCCTACGAGCATATAGACCAATGTGCCCTAAGCGTCTGTACACGGTCTGCCTTGAAACTGTCGTACCGGTAGCTGAAGAGAGCTGACGAGACAGGTCTGATGCTGTGCTCCGTCTGTTTCTTTTGGCAGTAACTGCCAAATACCGGTCCTCATTCGGCGTTGTAACTCGGGGGCGACCTGTGCTGTAACATCTACTTACATTACCATCATCTTGGAATCGTTGCCAAAGCCTGGAGATGACACTCTGGGCGATTCCAAGTTCCTCGGATACTTCCAGCTGGGTACGTCCACATTCCAGTCATCCGATAATTCTACCACGTAAAAAATCATCCAAATGCTTCCTTTGTGCCATAACTATGCGGTTATTGCACTGAAAGGCTTTTAAAGCGCTTGTGAACAATTTTACTTCTTTGCCACCATTCCTTATATACCCCTCTCTTACACTCTCGTCATTGTGACGTACTATCCGCGCCATCTGGTGGTTTCCTGTAATTTGCATATTCTTCTTCAAGATGTGTGTGATAATTCTACAGGTGAAATTTTTATTTTAGGGTTCAATTTCTGTGTGATTTTGAATTATCCTTAATTTATGGACATGAGTGTATAATCTTTTATCGGAGGCAACCGCTGCAATATGCCCACTTCCAAAATTTTATTCTAGTGGATTTAAATATTACACACGACTGAAGGTTATTTTAGGAGGCTTCGGTGGTAGTAAGGGTTATTTTCGGCAAGATAATTAAAATTTTTAAAAATTACAAAACACACTTTTATTAGGATTGAATATCTAACAAGACAAAAAAAAGGATGAATATCTAAAAGACAAAATTTAATAGAAGCAATTTAATTGGTGTGCGCAAGTGCAGCATCATCCAGGAAAAAATATCAGACCTTAAAGTCTTTTTCCTCTACAGAAAACCTATTCCATTTTTGAATCTGCATGGATGTTTGGCCTCTGAAGAAATCATCCACCAGATTCTTACTTCTTATCGTTGTCTGCTATTATTTTTAACTCCTCCACAATTTTAATTCCCTTTATTAGTATTTTATTTATTTTACACTTTTATTTGTGTACTAAAAAGTAGAAAATATTTTTTTAAATTCTGCATGTTAAAGCAAGAATCATAAAAATTGAAGCGTTAAAGAAATAGTCCAATTATATTGGAATTTATCCCCTTCTTGGTCTGCGTCGTTCGGCTTTTGATTTTGGTTTCAGTGACTATAACTAAAACAAGCATACGGAACAGAAATCGGTTGTGAAAAACACTTGAGGAGTAACGAAAAGAGGCAAGGTGTCGTACAAGACAGTTACAGTAAAAAATTCTTCAGAAGTGAAAAATATATATAATGTTATTACTTTAACTGAAGTGTAGAGGTAGTCGAAGACGACCTCAGTCGTTCAAGTCCCAAACAGTTTATTGCATTTCGAAACTGGGAACAATTAAATTAGTTATAGAGTACTCAATAATAGATTAAACTTTAAAATATTATGGGAACATTAAAGCCATGGCCAGGAGTAAAGAATTACGCCTAAAACGGCGTGAGTTTCTTAGTGCGTTATATGATTGAAAAAGAGGAAGTTGTACAGACGCGACGACTTTTTATAATACCGAAAAGGGAAAAGTACCGAAGTTGAGGTTCGAGAAATAGTGCGACTCTTGCGAGTCTAGTTACGGTAGGAGTATTTTTATCATAGGATTGAAGTAGAAGTAATTCGTTCGTAATTAAAAATTACTTATCGTTAAAAAGGATTTATTTTAAAGATGAGAAAATAAGAATTTATTTTAAAGATGGGAAAATTTCTGAGTCATTACATATATATTTAATTTCAAAAGAAAGTAAGTCAAAAATTATCTAACCGAACATGGAACTCAAAATGGTAATCAGCGAGTCAGTGGCGTACCCCTGTCTCAATCAATGGCTTGCAAGCGTAAGTGACGCAAGGGATATGGTATTATTTTGATGGCCCTTCATCATATTTTGCTTTAAAAAATGGTATAAACGCAGCAATATTTTGACTCCAAGGCACCCCTAAAACTGGTTCCCGAAGCATCTATACTCTCTTTGCCTCTGTCGCGGCTCCACTGCAGAGAGTATTAATTTGACAGCCATTATTCTAACCGTACAGAAATAATTCTGCTTGGATTTTGATAAATCACGTGTTTGAGCTCAGAGGAATCTACTATTAACATGACGTCACTGTCAGTTGGTAAACATAACGCCCTATATTATGAAATGACAGCAAAGACCATATATACGTTTCTCGTTTATATGTCGTTTACATTTATACGTCGTTTCATCACAGTCCCGATTCATTCGTATTCATTCTAATGATAAAGTACTTCGTTTATACGATGCAAAGCTTCGGTTATACGTCATGATTCCCGTTCTAAAATGTGAAAATTTCCTCTTTTCGAGTATGTGAACCATGATAAAGATATCCTGACTTCGAAATTATTCACAATTGAGGAATTAATAGAAAAGAAATTGTCTGATGGTAATTTAAGCGATGATGAAGAAGTTATTCCACCTTTTTCTTTAAAAACGAAATGGACTCCATTGAAAAACTTAGAAGTTATTTCTTTCGTCAAAAGAATAGTGAAAAATAAGTGTTAAAAGAACTTAATTTGATTCATATTGATGTACTTAATATTTATAGACTATCAGCAGGTGTGAAGACGATTAAAGATTGCCTGCCTGCATTCACATAAATCGCATAAGATATGTATAATTAGTATTCAAGATATTCAATAAAGGCGTGATTTTTTCATTTTTATGATGAATGTTTAATTTTCAAATTTAGTCATTGTTTTCAATACTGTGTAATAACATACTAGTTCTATATTAAAAATACTCAAAATTAATGCTTTTAAATGAATTTGTATGAGTAGCATTCACTTTGTCATAAACAAAGTTGTTTGTTAAAATTTGGATTATACATTTTTTCATTTATATGTCGTTTCAGGACAGTCCCTTGAAAGAGGTACAAACGGTGCTTTACTGTGTACGTTTTCTTGGACTGTGCAGTGGCGTACCGTTCTTTTTTCTTCCTGCAAGAAGATTCTTGGGCTATGTAGTGGCGTATCCTTCTTTTTCCTCCTGCAAGAGGATTCTTGGACTGTGTAGTGGCGTACCGTTCTTTTTCCTCCTGCAAGAGAATTCTTGGACTGTGTAGTGGCGTATCCTTCTTTTTCCTCCTGCAAGAGGATACTTGGACTGTGCAGTTGCGTACCCTTCTTTTTCCTCCTGCAAGAGGATTCTTGGACTGTGCAGTGGCGTACCGTTCTTTTTCCTCCTGCAAGAGAATTCTTGGACTGTGCAATGGCGTACCGTTCTTTTTCCTCCTACACGAGGAACAATGGATTCCAAAATAGGCAGGTAGCATTTGGCTTGTAAAACCTAGCAGTTTGAATGTACACCCAATGTCCAGAATACTTACCAGCTTATCCAGAATACCTTAATATTTAATCATTTCGATGCTGTCTATATAAATATCCCCTGTGTGTGAATCCCCCAAATTTGTTTGCAAAAGTTGCATTTTATTTAATTACTTGCACGTTTCAGGAATATTTTACTTATTTCGCTGAAGGAAACAATTGATGTTTATATCATTAGTTTGAAAAGGGGAAAAAATTCCTTTTGTTTATGGCTTATTTGAGATCATTTCCCATTACCTCTAACTGTGTTGGTCGAAATTCAAAAAGACTTTTTTTGTTTAAAAACATTCAGTAAGATTATATAAAGCCTCGCATCAAATCTTTCATTTTTAAAATTAAAAAATTCTTAAGTTCATTACTTAATTCGTCGCATTATATTTCTTTTCCTTGTCTTCGCTCATGACAGTCTTTTAGTTTTTGAATTTGCAATCAAATATTCCGATAAATAAGTAATACAATAAATACTCACCTTTTAAATGAAGACAAAAGTGGAAGGATTGCAGGAATTTAAAAAAGTTCCATTTAATGGTGAGTAAATAATCCGAAAGCTCGACAACTTCTTTAAAAGCAAAACTGTCTTGGTACCGAAATCACAAAATGGCTTTTCATCTCAAATCTTTTCTCTCAAAATAAAGCTCATTTGTTGTTGTAACTGAGTAAAAGCATTTTAAGTTTCCGTTCGCAGAGGAAGAATTTAAAAAAGCTGCAACAACACAAACAAACAAAAAAACTACAGCTTCAACTTCCAGAAAGAATATTTATCGTCTGAAATTATCTTTCGAATAAATTCTGTCCGCGCTAATGAACAAACCATGTTGTCTTAAATGAATTTTGACTGGATTTTATGCGACTAATTACAATTAAACAGAATCGCATCGCTTTTATTAACTTGGAGACTAGTTTTTTCTTCTTTTTATATCCGACAGTAAGCAGGAATCCGAAATGCGGGAACAAAAGATAAAAAGCTTCGATTACAGACGATGTTCTCCGCCTTCAGTAACAAAACAAAAGAACAAGAAACGGATTAATTTTCGCAGAGAAAAAGGTTCTAAATTCTCGTTCGGAAGAGAGGCTTGCGTTCCTCTCTCACTCAAAGAACAAAGAAAAATTTTTCCCCAAGTACAAAAGTCTTAATGCCAATTTAAAAAGGGGGGGGGAGGAGAAGGGAGGGTGTATTTCTTTGTCAATCCTAGGGTTGTTATTAAACTGGGATGCGCGATTACTGACAGGATAACAAGTAATATCGTCTGCATTTCAGGATGAGATTCTTTTAATAGAACGCATTCCAAAGGTTTGATTCATTGATCCTCTTAGAAATAATGAATTGTTTTTCACTATTTTGCGAATTAAATTCGCGAGATCTGTTGGCTGGGAGGAGTAATTTGAAAGTTTGCAGTTCACGTCCCATCCTTTAAAAGAGAGAAACATTTGAAATGAAAAGTAATTGGAAATCCGGCGAAAAATTTTTTAATATTTTAGTGAAATACCGTTTCATTCGTTAATATTTGCTGCATGTGTCAACAATATTCAACTGATTCGAGATATTGTTCCAATTTGCGCTTTTTTATTGCGTTGCAGATTACTATCGCAGCAGAATTACTGAATTGCCTATCATTAGTTTTAAGATATGGCGTTTTGAATATCAAAATGTCACAATAAAGAATTTCAATAAGCTTAAATACATTTAGATTTAAGACAGAGAATTAATGCAGATCTCAAATTAGAATAAATTTTCACTTATCATTTACAAAATCTGGGCAGGTGTTATCTCTATGCAAAGGAAAAGCAGTTTTTGAAAGGAAGTTATGATAATCAGTTCAAAATATCATTTCTAAATAAGAAATTATAAATAATTCTTCCATTTCATATGATTTTCTCATTTATTTTCCACCTTTCTTCTGCCCTTCCCAACGTATTAAAGAGAGTTCATCGTAGTGTGCTCCCATTTTCTTATTTATTTAATATTTTCTTTTATTATCATGCACTACAGTGGTTTCATAATATTAAAAGCAATATGGCAGAGCTAAACCACATGTTGTAGAACTGGATAAGGAAACTTTTGGAGTATTTGACTAGGATGTGTTTCTTTTACTTCATGAATTCACTTGCTACTGCTCTTCCAAATTACTACTTATTGCTAAAGAAACGATTTTTCTAACGGGGTAATCAAAATTTTGCCTGAAAATGGTCCGAAGTCATAGCTTTTGAAGAAGCACATTTTGGACAAAAAAAAATATTTATTTTTCAATGTAAATTAAGTTGTTTTCCTTAACTAAAACAAAACAAAGATTTTTCAAAGACACGATACATCGTGCTAAATGCTTGCTATGATGGGACAAATACGGCTATTAATTTTTAAGCAACCTTAGTTTCTCATGTCATAAACTACATTATACAGGGTTATTCAAAACAATTGTACCAGTTGTTTTGGGTTGCAAATTTCAAAGAGCTGTAACTTTCTTGCAAACCACGATAACAAGAAAAAATTCGAATGCAATACAAAAAGAAACTTTGGCTCTCCTTGTTCACACTGGAAACAATCACGCACTAGTTCAACTCATGCCAGACACAGTGAAGCATATTCACAACCATTGTTCGAAGCCATAGCCTGGATAGCCACATACATGATGTGCATGTGGCTATTTAAATCTGCTGATATTACTTCTTCTATACTCATTTCATTGGGATATGTCGTAAACTATGTCTTAACGCCTTCTTTGAGAGCACCAGTAAATTAGCTGAAGGTACGCATAAGAAATGTTTCACATGGTAGTGAAATGGACGACAGAGTGGATTTTGTCCTTTTGACCAAGGGGAATCACGTAGGGCTTCGAAAACAAAACTTAAAGCTTCCTTTCTATATCATGTTCAATTTTTTTTCTCATATTTGTTTACAAGAAAGTTACAGAAATGTCTAACCGATGCATTTGTTTGAAGAACCGTGAAGAAAACGCTCATGAACAGGCAAACAAGCAGTTCGAATTTGGTGTCTTCAGAGGCACTTTATGCCCGGTTAAATAGAGCTAAATGGAGTTAACAGTGGCTCTGAATCATTTCTGGAACTAAGTCTATGTTCTAATTTTCATGCTTATGCACACTTGTAACAGCATGCCATATCAGAAGCTGCCATACACAACTAGACAAATCTAGAGAGCCATTCTTCTCGATATCAAAACAAAATCAACCCGAAAAGTTCCACATTCCATTTTGCGTCTAATGAATCCTCGTTTTCTAATCCTCAGGATCCGTGCTAGATGGGTTGGGGCTTAACTTTTGCCGAGACGGCATTTCATTAAACGTCATTAGGACCCACGTTTTAACGGGATTCTTCTGCTTCGAGCTCGTTATACTTTCCTCCCCTTTAGGACGATTACACTATTTATGTCAGTACAGAACGCTAGGATAATTAATCCTGCTTCCGTGCGCGGACGACAGTTTAATTACTCAAATGATCTCCCAAATACCAGAAAGAGAAACTAAGCTCGCTTTCGCCGAATTTGCATTGGGAAATATTTCCATAAGCGAAGTAATTGAGCTCCATAATGATATTCATATCTCTTCTCTAAGAATCCTTGTTACACTGTTAATTAGGTCTTGGATATGTCTTCGTTTGGTTAGACTTCATAAGCAGAAAGCGAAATATCCAAGTACTTTCAGAAGAAGTCAATGATTTAATTTATTGCAGAGGGATAGAAATTCGTCGTGTTTCCCGACTGTTGTAATATGGCCGTTTACTGGGAAGCTTAATGTCAAGATTATTAATTTTTCGCATTCGGAACTTGTTTTAGTTTGAAAAGTATAAGAATTATATGACTATAAGCTGCGAAATTGTTGACGTAAATATAAAAGTTTCTGAGGTTCACTGCTTTAATTAGGCATTTATTATGATTCACAATAGTCATTAAACATTTGCTATTCTTAAGTGAAATCCTATTATATTTATAAAAAAAATGACAGGAGGCTGTCTTTTCAAACAGCCGCTGATGTTAAAGGCGTAGGACTACTTTACTCGCGTAACACTTTTGTTTCTCGTAAGGTTTTAAATTTTAATAAGTTTTTTCTGTAACTTCTGTTGTTACCCTTTATCTCAAAAATAAGACATTAGTTATGTTTTTAACATATGTAGTTACCGAGATATAGAGGATCGCGTCATAAATTCATGCGTATTTTTGCCCAAATTTCCGACTCAGTAGTCGCTGAACTACAATTCTGATTTTCATTTTTTTTGTAACTTCTGTTGTTACCCTTTATCTCTAAAATAAGATATTATTTATGTTTTTAACATATGTAGTTACCGAGATATAGAGGATCTCCCATACCAAGTTTTATGGTGTTTTAGCGTGTGAATCAAATTCCTTCCTGAGACCACAATGGAAGGAACGTACTCCTAAGTTAAAAATAAATATAATGCTTATTTTCTGAGGAATTCTTTATCTAGCCTACACAAGGGACTTTTATTGAAAAGTTTTTTCCACAAATTTAAAGGCAAATATTCATTTTTTGTTTAAAAGACTTCAGTAAAATGAGGCCTTCCTAGTCTGTTTATATCAGAAGTGTTTCCAATTGATTTCATTTGACTTTTGTTAGCTTTCCTTTTACGAAAATGCTGTATACATTATTAGGATCACCATCACAGTTTACTTAACTAATTAGTTTAAATATTTAAGGTTTTTCTATCTTTCATAATTTTATTCATCTTTTCCGGTCGGGTCATGCTATTTAGCATTACCTGAGTAATCTGCTTTTAGCAATCAACAGATGCCATCACTTCCACGCATATTGCGATTACATGTTCCTAAATGGCAACGTGATTTGGATACAAATGAATAATGAATGAACAGTTTAATTAATTAATCTGGATGATATTAATCCATTGATTAATCTAGATGAAATGATTAATTTTTAACATGAAGTATTTCTAAATTATGTCTTTTTACTAACAAATTTATTTGGTCTCGAAAAGTGTTAAGGTGATTGAGCTTTGACAAATAACTGATACTGTTAATCTAGAAGTCACATCTCTTTATTTTTGGACATTCTCATCTCTATTCATTTAAAGGGTTAAGATGGAAGTTTAAGATGTTTAAAGGTTAAGATGGTTCAGTTAGAAGTTTAAGAAAGGTTTATTAAAAAGATATACTCCCTTCATGCAGTTTTAGTTGCCCAATTTGCAATTTTCTTCTTATCCAAAATTAGTCCGATTTAAAAAAAATCAAAGAATACACTATTTATTTCATTCGAAATGTATGGGAACATGCAAAACTGAATTCATTGGTCTTATATTGACTATTAAGGCTATTAATTAAATGTATCTGGGGTAGTTGCCTCTTCGAAAACTGATTGCTGAAGGGGAGTTAACTGTTTCTCTCCCAACAGTCTTTCGCCATATGGGGCATATTTTCTCAGTCGATTCGATTTTGACCTTTACATATTTTCATCTTAGTTCATCAGAATGCTCCTTAATTAGCCAGGAATGGGTGTTTTATTTGAATAGATGTGTGCAAAAGTCACATGAATCATTTTTTTCAAAAATGCGTTTATGATGTATTTAAATTTTGGACCATATTTTCTTTCTGCGTTTATACTGTTTTACCATATGGGGTATGTTTTCTCAGTCAATTCGATTTTGACCTTTACATATTTTCATCTTACTTCAACAGAATGAATAATTTTTAATATTATTTATTCTGATGAATAAATAATTTAATATTATTCATTCTCCTTAAATAGCCAGGAATGGATGTTTTATTTGAATCGAAGTGTGCAAAAACCACACGAGTCATTTTTTTTTCAAAAATGCGTTTATGGTGTTTTTAAATTTTCGACCATATTTTCTTTCTGCGTTTATACTGTTTTCCCTTACAGGGCATATTTTCTCAGTCAATTCGAGATAGACTTTTTAATATTTCCATCTTAGTTCATCAGAGTGCTCCTTAATTGACCAGGAATGGATGTTTTATTTGAATCGAAGTGTGCAAAAACCACACAAGTCATTTTTTTTTTCAAAAATGCGTTTATGATGTTTTTAAATTTTGAGCCATATTTTCTTTCTGCGTTTATGATGTTTTTAAATTTTGAGCCATATTTTCTTTCTGCGTTTATACTGTTTTGCCTTACGGGGCATATTTTCTCAGTCAATTCGAGATAGACTTTTTTATATTTCCATCTTAATTCATCAGAGTGCTCCTTAACTTACCAGGATTCAATGTTTCAATTGAGTCGATGAGTGAAGAAACCACATGAGTCATTTTTTATTTCAAAATTGCGTTTATTTTGGTTTCACATTCTGAATTGGTATCTACATAATAAACGAAAAAATTACAAAAGTAAAGTCACATTATAGGTATAAAAATCTATCAGGTGAAAAAATTAATTATTGATTTAAAAATTAATCAGTATCTTACTAAAGTTCCTAGTATTTTGATATTATTGACTCATATGGTCTCTGAACTCAACGATTCAATTGAAGTTTACCCATGTATTATTAAAGGAAGTGGATTAACTGTCAATAAACTTGTTTGAAAAAGGAGAAAACAAATCAAATATGGTGAACTAATTTACTATTTTCAAAAAACGAAACAGTTGCCCACGCATAAGTTAAGAGATATAATCAACTATCTATACCAAGTTTTCCAAATATGACTTCGCCTCTTTCGTAATTTGGAAGAAAATGGCAAATCAGATAAATCGGTTGAACGAAGGAGTAATTCATTATTAACCCAAAAAGAGAGTATTTTTGAATAGAAATTACAGGTTACCTGTACAGAGATACAACTATTCTGTCAAAAAGATTTCAACATAATTTTTTCATCTTTTTGCACTTATTTTTTATGGTCTTTTGTAATTCAATGAATTAAATTTGTTACAAAAAAATCATTTCTCCTTACTAATTTTTTTGCCGAAAAAAATTATTTATGTTAACAAATGTTGTTAAAATGTTTTCAAATTTTGTCCAAAAACTGATTAATTGCCTAGTTATGCGACATGCTTTCAATTAACTACGTATAGAAATCTTGGTAATAAAAGAAAAAATACTAAAATTTATAATGTGAATTGTTTAATTAACCTAGGTATGAAAGAAAAAATAAAGCAAGAAAATATGATCCAAGCACTTCAGTGATTGAAAAATAAATAATAATAATAATAATTCTCCCTCCTCTTACTCATTTTTTTTATTTAATATGAAGCATACGAGAGCATGTTTATCTAATTAAAACAAATCTCACTGCTAATTGAAAAAGAGACTAGACAATTGAACGAAACGGTAATTAAGTTTAAAAAAAGCTTACATTAAAAAATAAAAGAAGGCTTAGTTTTTGCCTTAGAAATTGCCGAGGATTTTTGCCTCTCTCTCCTAGGGCTTCTTTCTTGTGCTATTTTTTATGTTATTAACTTAATAGGATTATTTAAAGGCAGCTAAAAGAAGGGAACTTTTTTCATCTCGTTAAATTACTAATTAATTAATTATTTGAAGAGCTTCGTATAATTTGTATTCCAAAGAGCGAAATTGTAGTCTCTAAGTGGGCAATAAATATAAAATGCGAGTGCTATTCCGTGCGTCGTTTTCGCTGCTGTTTTTTTTTCATACGGGTATGATGTTATTTCTTCTTAAATATCGTCTTTATTAATAATGACTTGAAATCAGAGCATTTATCAATTAAGTTCTTTTTTTCATTACTAAATAATTTTCTTCATCAAAAAGCTTCTATCTATTTTAATTATGCATGCAATTTTTTTTCTTACTTGTTGAAATATATAAATGCCAAAATGAAGTTTTTTTTTACAACATAGTGATTTTAACTCTGTTATTACTATAAAAGTTTTTGATGAAAAAAATTATACATATATAGTTGTAATAATTTAGAATTTTTAATCATTTTTAAATTAAATCCTTTTTAACGCCACCTAATTTATAATTATAAACGAATTACTCCTACTGCAATCTTAGATAACCTACTTTAACCTCCAGATTTACGAAATTTTTCGAGGAAGTCCCTTTTCGAAAATACTATTTAAGATCGCCGCAATGCTGTAACGTTCTCTTTTACGATGTAACTGTTTCCTGTTGACACGCGTTGCCTTTGCGCGTCTATCCTAACAATGATCATGGCGTGACGTTGGAGATTTTATTATATCGTTTTACCGACATAAAATAACATTGCTAAATTCAAATAAACAGTTTTGGATTATCTACGGCTGCCACCTTCTTAAGTATACTTCTACACATCAGCTCTCAAAATATCATTACATAGTTATGCAAGTTAATTTTAATTTAGAGTAATAAAAAAAATTAATACTTGAAGGAAACCATCTAATTTCTTAAGATTTTCACAGAGCTTCATAAGTTAGAGTAGAATTACCAAATTAACTTGTCATTTCCTTATTATAAACTTTTTTTAACCGATGACACGTTGTCATTTCTTGTTTTTCTACAGTATTTTTGAATAAAAATCTATACGGAAGACGAAAACTTTTCTTTCAAACGTAAATTTTTTTACGATTCCTATATACCTCCTATCTTTGTCATTATTTTAAAAGGCATTTAGACAGCTTCTGAGATTTTTTTATGCATTATGAACACTTGGAAGTTATGATAACAGATCTAAATAGTAAACCATTAAATATAACTTATTGATCTTCGTAAAGTCGTAAAGATTGCTCCTAATTTCAATTTCTTACTCACTTTTACTTAATATGACTTGTTTCATGTTTACAAAGATTGAATTTTGTAATAAATTTTTCACTCACTTCCCAATGTACTAGAGTTTTGAAATTTTGTATCCTTATTTGTTGTCGATGGCAGTACATTATTTTAATATTTCCAGAACTTAATTATCAGTTACCTGATTAATTAATTGAACTTTGACAACCATAGAAGTGGTGCCCTCTGGTACTGAATTTCAGAAAAAATTTATATAAGGTGGGCCTAAATGAAAAGGAGACCTTGGCTGTATTGGCATTGTATCAAATCCCAGTGACTTGATGTGCTAGCCGATAGATGGAGTGGTAGTATTCCCAGTTGCACCTGCGTAGTTAACGGCCTCGCATCAATCTCCTCATTTCTGGAGAGTTGTTTCCGCAGATCGTTGCATGATGGATTCCTCCAGATCAGCACAAAGAGCAGTTATCCAATTTCTTCCCGCAGAAGGGGAGCATGCTTCACAAATTTATCGTAGGATGAAAGAGGTGTACGGAGAGCAGTGTCTCTCACGGTGCTCCATATTCCTGTGGTGGCAACGTTATGATTCGGAAAACGTAAACATCAAGGGCTTGCCACGTCCTGGACAGGCACACATTGTGACCAACAGTACCACGACTTCGGTTGTGAATGAGCTCATATGGCAGAATCGTCAGATCACCACACGTGAAATTGCTGTTGAACTGTCGATAAAGCAAAGGGACTGTGCATCACATAATCCACAAAAAGCTTGGTTATGGAAAAGTTTGTGCACAGTGGGTGCCCAAGCATCTGTCAGAGAATCAGAAGACGGCAAGAATAGGTGTCTGCCTGACCCAGCAGTTTCTAAACTGAAGCCATCCACTCCCTTCCTACGCGCTGGGATCAGTGTATCAATGTTAGTGGCGATTATTTATAGTTGTACTATTCAACATGAACTGTAATTAGAATATTGCTATTAAAATTTCTTTACATACAATTGTAGACTCTTTTTCATTTGGGCACACCTTATATCAAAATTCCAGAATATTTGTAATATTAAATTATAATTAAAAATTGAAAGTAGAAAAATAATTAAAATAAAAAAAACTTTATAATGCATTATTAAAAGTGCATTTTTAAAAACTATTTTATTATATTTAATTAGCATTGCTTGAACACGACTAAGTGCAAATATAAAAGCTTATTGAATTTTTTCAGTGCAATAGCATAGTCTATAAAGCAGTTCCTACGTTGGAGCTCATTTTGGATATAATTTTTGTCGTTTTATGCTTAGAGATGACATTCAAACATTAAAAGTATATCCAACTAAATTGAAAAGTTTCTCATCGTAACATTATAATGCAAGGCTTCATATTAAAAGCCAGATATCAACCATATTTGATGCACATTCTTTACTTGAAATAAGCTATTTATGTCAAAAACCATTTGTCCGAATTGTGAGTGGAGTGTTATCATATAAATATTACGAATCTTTTCTTTTATTTGTTTAGTTTATTTTTATTTTAATATTATGTAGCCAAAAAATATTTCTCAAAGGTAGAATTTGAAGCTCAATTGCCAATTTTATAGTCAGTACCTGCATAAATTATTTTATATACAATTACCCAAATAAAAATACATCTATTGTTTCGAAATGTATGCTTCTTGAACTGAAAGAATCAGTCATTTGAAAAATATCCACTTTAGCTTCAGAAAAAAAGAAAATATCTTTTACAAAGGGATTTGGGAAACTACCGAAAGAAAAAGCATTACTTTCCCTCTAAGAGTTTAAGTGATTCTGATTTACCAAAAGCATCTCCTATGCATTCAACAAGTATTAAATGCATTCAAGAAAATCCAAATAAAAACATATAAAATATTCCCTTTTGCTTATTTTTCTATTTCGTTAAAGAAATGCGCTTTGTTAGGAGAGCAGATACATATCAACGTAATGTTAATATCTGAGATACGATTCTTATAAATCCTTGATCTTTATTCATATCTCGAAACTTTAGGACAACGCAATCTTCAGAAGATATTTGTATATTGATTGTCTAATCAGTTTAAGTTTTACTGGAAAATTGTTTTCCGCCGTAATGACGTTCGTCATTGCTCAGAATTGGACGTAGAATTTCAGTAAACAATATCTTATTGGCCGATTGAATATATTACTTGAAATAAAGATTTCTTGCTCCGTAAAAATTGCTTTTTTGGTCTAAAAACATTTATTGGGTCTGATTTGTTGTTTTCCATAATACAGCTTTTAGGAGAAAAGAGTCTAAGAATCTTTAGGATGTTTTATGTACAAAGAAATTGTTCTCATTATTACCGGCTATGTATGAAACGCCGGCTTTCTTTAGAATGCCTAGGCATTTTATAGAATGCCGGGCGCTTTTAGGCAGAGTATGAAATATGAGAATTACTATATACTTTCCCTAGGCATTGTATATAATACCTAGGCATTCTATAGAATGGCAAATGTTATTTAAGCAAAGTATGAAAATAGTTCATGATAAGGCTATTATTTAAAAGACGCGCATTCCTCAAAAATGCAAATGTTATTTTGAAAAAAAATGGCCATTATAAAACGTTTATTCCAAATTCATAAAGAAAAAGGAAAGTTGTACAAAACAAAATTTATGCCTTTCTTAATCAAGAAAACAAAATGAAATGTGAACCTACTTCTTGCATCAAGAAAAGAAATATATATATACTAGCTGTTACACGCGACTTCGTGCGCGAAGAATTTGAATTATTCTTTTCTTTAATTCACGAATGTAAATCTTTTGTTGCATTTTGAAAGGGGAAAGGAAAAGTTCTGACGGTTGATAATACTTAATTGGACGGTTGACAGGAGTGTACTGTACATGTATGCTGATATAGTAATGTAAATTGTTTATCTATGATGATATACTTTTGTATACTACGTTATTTGCACGGATGTAGAGGTTGTGTGGGCTGTACACACGTGAACAGGCCACATATAGTTGCCCATGAGAAAAATATGGTTTTTCCAAATGTACGCCTGCCACTTTCAGTGTCTGGCCCTGAGCCTCGCAAATGATATTTTTACAAGGATTTGTTACCTTTTGAACTGAGATGATAAATCCTTCGGTGTTATAGGAAGGCGTGGAATTAAAAACACTCTCTCTTCTCCCTATATGAGTCATAACAGTAGCTTTCACGACGTTTGTACCTAGGTGTGTAATTTTTAACCGTGTGCCATTGCGCAGTCTCGGTATATCGAGGTTACGTATTAATAGAACTGGCACACCGACTACCATTCTAGGCTTGTCGGAAGGTGCCCCTGATAATTCTAAGATCTTGAAGAGCTCTACAGAATATGATGCTCCTTGTTAATGCCCATTACCGTATCTACAGAAGGATATTCTGTAATATCTCACTGTGAAAATTAAACAAAACATCGAGAGAATAATTCACTAACGTCATTGGATCACTGTGTAATCGTATTAAAAGCTGTAAATGCTACCACAACAGGAAACCGGAAGTGTAAAGTCTCCTTTGTTGTTTATGGTCAAAGAAAGCAATATTTTCTTATATTAATTTTAACACTGGCAAAAGCCCGCGCGCGAAACAGTAATTTGGCTTGAATTTATTTCTATAAGAATAAAAAGTATTGTTAGAAATTACGTTAAAAAATACTTTTAAACCTTTATAGCAATCGGAGAAAACATTTCATCGCAATGGAATTAATAGCATTAAAAAGATCATTTTCTGGTCTTTAAAATGGCATAAAAATAATTGTTGTCTAATAAAGATTTCAGAAGTTATTGGCAAAACACGTCCAAGCATTAGGCTTAAAAGCGGCTAATGTTCGTTATTTAATTAAATATCTTAAGAACTAATTAACTCTGAAAGTTGAAAATAACACCTTTGACCTAAAAATATGCTCTAGAATGCCGTGTGTAAATTTCACGTCGCTACCGTTCACCGTTTAGGAGGAGTTCTTGTGACCAACCGATCGACCAACCGACAGACAGATACATGTAAATTCTGCCTTATTTTATGGATACTTATAAATATAAGCAAAATTTTCAGAAATAAAGGTAAATTAGTTCAAAGTCTAACCATTTCCTAGCAACTGAGTAGCTATAAATTTGCGTTATTTCAAAATCATCTGCACGTAAAATTTAAAAAATTAATAAAAAATTGATTGAAAAATGTCACAGAAATAAAATTGGTATCATTGAAAAGGTAAATTTTTATCTTTAAGATGGTATAAAAATAATTTGTATCGGACAATTTGTTCCGAAGTTACAGCGGTAAAAAGGATTACGTGACAGTTGATTTTAAAAATAATTTATTCCACGTGTTTTCGCATTCCTGAAGGATTACGTGACAGTTGATTGAAAAATAAAATAAACTTCATCGCGAATCGCGGAGTCAATGGGCTTTCTTTGTTAATTAATTTTAATCTGTAGTCAAAAATAATTAATTTAACTTGATTTCACCTAGCCTAAGTCCGTTCTTGGGTTTGAAGCTATAACTCTGCCAATTTTCATCCAAATCGGTTTGGTAGTTTGGTCATGAAAGCTTAACAGACAGACAGACAGACAGACAGACACACTTTCGCATTTATTATATTACTAGCTGGTACCCGCGACTTCGTGCGCGAAGAATTTGAATTATTCTTTTTTTTAATTCACGAATGTAAATGTTTTGTTGCATTTTGAAAGGGGAAAGTAAAAGTTCTGACAGTTGATAATACTGTACTGTACATGTATGCTGATATAGATATGTAAATTGTTTATCTATGCTAATATACTTTTGTATACCACGTTATTTGCACGGATGTAGAGGTTGTGTGTGCTGGACACACGTGAACACGCCACATGTAGTTACCCATGCGAAAAATATGGTTTTTCCAAATGTACGCCTGCCACTTTCAGTGTCTGGCCCTGAGTCTCGCAAATGATATTTTTGAAGGGATTTGTTACCTTTTGAACTGAGATGATAAATCCTTCGGTGTTATCGGAAGGCGTGGAATTAAAACACTCTCCCTTCTGCCTATATCAGTCATAACAGTAGCTTTCACGACGTTTGTACCTAGGTGTGTAATTTGTAACCGTGTGACATTGCGCAGTCTTGGTATATCGAGGTTACGTATTAGTAGTACTGGCACACCGACTTTCAATCTTGGCTTGTCGGAAGGTGCCCCTGACAATTCTAAGATCTTGAAGAGCTCTACAGAATATGATGTTCCTGGTAATACCCATTACCGTATCTACAGAAGGATATTCTGTAATATCTCACTGTGAAAATTAAACAAAACATAGAGAGAATAATTCACTAACGTCATTGGATCAATGTGTAACCGTATTAAAAGATTTAAATGCTACCACAACAGGAAACTGGAAGTGTAAAGTCTCCTTTGTTGTTTATGGTCAAAGAAAGCAATATTTTCTTATATTAACTTTAACACTGGCAAAAGCCCGCGCGTAAAACAGTAATTTGGCTTGAATTTATTTCTATAAGAATAAAAAGTATTGTTAGAAATTACGTTAAAAAAATATTTTTAAACCTTTATAGCAATCAGAGAAAACATTTCATCGCAATGGAATTAATAGCATTAAAAGGATCATTTTCTGGTCTTTAAAATTGCATAAAAAGTATTTTTGTCTAATAAAGATTTCAGAAGTTATTGGCAAAAAACGTCTAACCAATAGGCTTAAAAGAGGCTAATGTTCGTTATTTAATTAAATATCTTAGGAACTAATTAACTCTGAAAGTTGAAAATAGCACCTTGTGTGTAAATTTCATGTCGCTACCGTTCAATGTTTAGGAGGAGTTCTTGTGACCGACCGATCGACCGACAGACAGACTGATACATTTTAGCCTTGTTTTATAGATATTTATAAACATAAGCAAAAAGATGAATCAGTTCAAAGTCTAACCGTTTCCTAGCAGCGAAGTAGGTATAAATTTGCGTTATTTCAAAATCGTTTGCACGTAAAACTTTAAAAAATGAATAAAAATTGAAGGAAAAATGTCACAGAAATAAAATTGGTATCATTGAAGAGGTAAAATTTTTATCTTTAAGATGGTATAAAAATAAATTTTGTCGAACAATTTGTTCCGAAGTTACAGCGGATAAAAGGATCACGTGATAGTTGATTTTAAATATAATTTATTCCACATGTTTTCGCATTCCTGAAGGATCACGTGACAGTTGATTGAAAAATAAAATAATCTTCATGGAGAATCGCTGAGTCAATGGGCTTTGTTAATTATTTAATTGTTGTCTGTAATCAAAAATAATTAATTTAATGTCATTTCACCTAGCCTATGTCCGTTCTTGGTTTTCAAGCTACAACTCTGCCAATTTTCATCCAAATCGGATTGGTAGTTTTGCCGTGAAAGCTTAACAGACAGACAGACACACTTTCGCATTTATTATATTACTAGCTATTACCCGCGACTTCGTGCGCGAAGAATTTGAATTGCTACTTTTTTTAAATTTACGAATGTAAATGTTTCGTTATATATAGAAAGGGGAAGTCAAAAGTTCTGACGGTTGATAATACATAATTGGACGACTAATTTAATTCTCTGTTACTGTAAATTACATCATTGTACTCAATGGTATCATCTGCTCTTTGGAATATATCATCCACCATGCTATATGTCATCTGCTTCTACTGTTTAAAAGAATACATAAGACAAAATATACCTTCCTATTATAAAAACTCTGACAACCATATCATATACGTCAATGGACGATCCTGGTTTGTTTATTTTGGATTCATAGACCGTTTTCCGGTAACCTTCCGATTTAAGCAATCGCCAAATCTATTTGGCAACTGTATCAAGCGCCAAGCTGGAAATAAAGGTGAATTAGTTCAAAGTCTAACCGTTGCCTAGCAACGGAGTAGCTATAAATATTCGTTATTTCAAAATCGTCTGCACGCATTTTAAAGTTTTGGAACTTTTAAAAATTAATAACAATCGAAGGGAAAATGTCAGAGAAATAAAATTAGTATCATTGAAAAGGTAAAAATTTGAACTTTAAGATGGTATAAAAATATTTTTTGTCGGACAGTTTGCTCCGAAGTTACGGCGGAAAAACGATTTCGGTTATTTTCTAATTAACTGACTGTTTAATTAACTTTGGGACTTGGAAAAGTTCATAAGTGTCTTCCCCTTCTCTTAAATAATAAGTGTACAAAATTTGGTTGAAAACCGTCCATTGGTTTAGGAGGAGATGTGGAACATAGCCACATACATACCCACCCACATACCCACAATGACTTTTATTTATATTAAGATTAAGGATTAAGGATTTATTATTTCTTATAAAATCGAATCTGTATCGATGATTTATCCGGCGATGTATTTCATACTTTGCCGACTTGCCATTTACTTTGGCATTCTATAGAATGCCTAAGAAATGTGTGAAATATTAATCGTTTCATACATTGCCGGTCAGTTTTCTGAATTCTATAAAATACCTAGGTGTCCTATAGAATGCCGACTTTCATACATTGCTAGTAACATCATCATGGAAGAATATTTCCATAGAGAAACTGTAAAGAATGGATGGCGCCAGCAAATTGAAACGCGCACATCGTGCACAGAACTTGTGTTTTTGTGTAGACGTTCATTATTAGCTCTAAAAAAGGTATTAAAATCAGTGAGTACACCACTATTATAAAGAATATCATATAAAATTTTGATTAAAAAGCAATTAATAATAAAAATAGGGAGAGATGTTTTTTCCCGAAAGAAAACTTTTGGATTCCATCCCTTCTTCAGATTGCTGATTCAGTTGAGGTCTCGATGCATGTTAAATCCGTTGTGATCAAACGTCTTCTTGTTGGTGTGTCATGGAAATTTGAAGAGGGGGAATGCTATGTCAGATGTCGTCCACGTCGTCTGTACAGAAAATGTATATTCTGTGCAGAATATATAATATTTCTGCAAAGAAAATCTATAAAATTCAAGGTTGTTTGAGTTTCTAAATTGGTGAGGTCTCGATTCTTGTTAAATCCATTGGGGTGAAACATCTTCTTGCTGGCCGTGTTGAGGAAATTTGAAGAGGGTAATAAGATTTTTGCAGATATGCATGTTTATATAACACCAATAGCAAGCCTTAATCATATTTTACTTTTATCATAGTTAAAATTGTAATTAAATAAATTGATTCAGAATTAAAACAAAATCAGTAAACTTTTAGTCGCATTGGATTAATAGCGTCCCTTGACTACAACCATTTAGCCCAATGGATAAGACAGCCCTGGTTGGCAGAATCACAAGTCAACAATCCTGGCAAAAATTTTATTAGAGTATTTAGATTGTGCTAAAAGTTTAATAAAATTTATATCATTTTGCTTAAAATTACTTTTAAATTTCAAATTTCATTGTATTCTAAACTTTAAAACCACTCTCTTAAAGGTGGCCCGCAATTAAATATTTTTATTTCTATATATTACTTAAAAAGAGCTTATATAGAGATTAAATTAAAATCAATATAAATATCTAGTTTTGGAAGATGAGGAGGAGAAAGGGCCCCCGAAACTTGCATTGCCTGAGGGCCTCTAAGGGGCTTGGTCCGGACCCGCTTGGGAGTAGTTCCCGAACCGTTCGGTTTTCGCTCGCAAGTGTGCACGCGCCTTTAGACTGCCCACATTACTTCAAAACAGTTTATATAGAAATTAAATTAAAATTAATAGAAATATCTAGTTTTGGAAGATGAGGAGGAGAAAGGGCCACCGAAACTTGCATTGCCTGAGGGCCTCTAAGGGGCTTGATCCGGCCCCGCTTGGGAGTAGTTCCCGAACCGTTCGGTTTTCGCTCGCAAGTGTGCACGCGCCTTTAGACTGCCCACATTACTTCAAAACAGTTTATATAGAAATTAAATTAAAATTAATAGAAATATCTAGTTTTGGAAGATGAGGAGGAGAAAGGGCCACCGAAACTTGCATTGCCTGAGGGCCTCTAAGGGGCTTGATCCGGCCCCGCTTGGGAATAGTTCCCGAACCGTTTGGTTTTGGTTCTCAAGAGGTTCTTATTATAATGGCGAAAAATTTACTAAACAGTTTTTAAGCGCACGCCTCCTAATTTTTTTCCAATAATGTGTAAGTTATACGCACCTTTAGAATGCCCACATTTCACTCATCAACGCATTCGTTGCTGTTGTGACGAAACCCGAACTTGAACCAGTCGAATCGGATTGGCATATACAACCCCCCACGCCAAAAGATTTCCGCTCTAAACGGGTAGTTTGAACAGAAATTTGCTTATCTCTTCTCATCATGTAATGCCCGGCGACGCGAAGCCGGGGCGGCTCGAAAGAGTTCTCTACTCATCAGAGCGGTATTTATTCATTTCGTCGGACAACACGCGCATTTGTAACACCGCGCGTAGGCGAGGTGGGGCTTACGGCGAGATTTTTCGCCCCGGGTATTAAGGGAAGTGGACGTTGCGCCCTAACAAGAGGGCAACTTTTGATCTGTCCGGGGGCTTATTAAGCTGACGGGGCGCCGCTTGTAATCCGATGACACTTTGTCCCACTGATCCTTAACATTCATTAGAGCGATCCTTTTGCAGTGTACGCCTCTCTCTCTTTTTCGGAAGTGTCCGCAATTCGCAGTGTTGGCTCCACGTTCTGATTGGTCGGTGGACGGACCTGGAGAGATTAATCGCTAAGTCGCTATGATCTGATTAAGGGCGAGGAAATATTTCTGCCGGGGCCAGTTGAAACGCGACTCAAGCGATTTCACTTGAGAAAGGTAAAAGTCAGGTTTCGTTTGTTAAAACTAGTCAAAAGGATCGAGTAGATCATAGCTGATTAAAATGGAAAGCAAGGTATCCGACAGCTGGAATGGAAGGTAAAGAGGAATAATACTTTATCAAGACATCTTTCAGAAATAATTTATTGCGAATGATTCAAGAATTTCCTTCTACTTTACAAATTTTCTGAATAATAAGCATTCTTTTCGCCATTTTATTGAATGGATGCAGAAATTACTAAAATATGTCTATATAGATTAGAATTATTCTGTTGCATTAGATGCAGAAATTATTGAAATATGTCGATGTAGCTTAGAATTACTCTGTTACAATTCATTTCACCGGGTCACAAATCTCGTTCTATTACCTGTATTTGTGAATTTGCGAAATCTTTTCATGGGATTATCTTTAATTTGAAAGGCTTTTTCCACATTTCAGTCTCGTAAATTAGTACTATAGTGTTTCAATAGAATAAACACTAACATTTTAGCATTACTTTACAACACTAAAATTTTAAATGTTCTCAAAGAAAATTAAATTTATAACGTTAATACATTTGATTTTGAAAATTTATTTACTAGCCTCCCACACAATAAACTTATTGAAGTATGCTCAAATGTATATGAGTATAATGCCAGAATAGTCATTATTATTGTTAATGCACGGAAAGAAAATGTTATGAATGGCTAAAAATTTTGCATCTGCGATGGTTAATTACACGAGTCAATTCTTTTTCCCCAAACATGAAATGTCTTTTTGATAGAAAGATAAAAGCCTATCAAATGCCAGTAATCAGCTTGAATTTTGCACTTGCTTACACTCGAGCTGCACTATTGTATGCCACTATAGCTTACACCAGTGTTTCCCAACGTCAGACCATGCCCCAAGGGAGGAGGGCAATTTGATTGTTAAAGGGGGAAATTCGAGAATGGACTGATCCAGAGTTTAAAAGTAAACATGTAATGTGTTTTAACTAGCATATATAAATTATAAGATCGAAACGGCACATTTTCTTTTAGCATCTACACTCTGAATAATTTTTAAATATAAATATAAAAAAAAGCTTTTAATCCCCTTTACCCATTAAAACATTAACATTAAAAAGCTCGTAATGGGGGATATTATGCAGGAACCACAGTGTCTGACTATTTGTCGTGGTGGCCGGTCAATCCATTTGTCGCCCGTATGGCTCGTGCCAGGCCGGGGTCATTCTTGTGTGATTACCCTTTAAAAAAATGACGAACTTCCGAAATTTTTTTATTTTTAAATCCATTTCGTACTTTAATTTCAGTTCTCCATTATAGGTTTTGAAGATTTACTGATTGTGTTTCTCAACAATTTCCTATTGATTTCTTCCTAAAAACTATCATTTAAGTTTTTTCAGTGAACAGTTCAATTTTGGAATATTAAAAATTATGTATATGTTACGTAGGGGGCGTAAGAATTTTCGAAAGGCTTAGGTAGGGCACGACACAAAAAAAAATGTTGGGAAACACTGGCTTACACAAAAGAAAGAATTCATGAATTCGAACTTGCAGAAACAAACATGGATAAAAAATAAATGAAACAAATTAAAAATGGAATATCATCAATTCGTGAGAATTCAAACGTGCTTCACTAATTTGATTGCGGGATCCTTGTTGGAGGGATTTTTCCCTCCAACAAGGATCGCACGACTTCGCAGCACTGCGAAAGATAATATGCACGATAAATTTTTTCATAATAAAAATTCATAAAAGATTTTTCATGCAGTTATTGGAGAGATCGTCTTAAAATGAAGAAACTTTTTGTGCTGGCAATCAATCTTAAAACATTTTCACATAGCATCTATAAAACATACATAATTTGAAAGAAAATTTCGTAAATAAATGGCTGTATCCATGATACATGTTAATAAATACTTTTTAATGCTACTTTGTAAGATCAATAACGAATAGCATTAAGATACAGTTCCATACCCGATAAAAAAAATTTCAGAAGGGCACAAAGAGAAAGTATTTTACTTGTCAAAAAAATTGACGTTATTGAATCAAATTTGAGATATTGATGATTTTCCACGCTTTTGACATCTCCGAGATTGGAAGAAGGAAAAAACATTTTTTGGGATTGTGTTTGTCATTGGACACGATAACTCAAAAGCCCAACAAGCCAGACAGTAGAAATTTCGATTCGTTCTTTACACACAAAATGTAGACTTCAATCTAATCAGTTGGGTGAAATCCGTTAAAGAGAAGTCTATCCGTCCGTGCGTAACAAGCTAGATGGTTAAATTTATTAAACGTACCAGTGGCGAATCCAGGATTCGGGTTCGGGGGGGGGGGGGGCGAGGGGGACATAAAATTTTTGTATCGTCGTGAAGAATGCCAAACCTCATGGCTTATGTAAACCAAAACACTTTAACTTTACAGACTTTACTCACCTAGCAATAAGAATTATTAAGAACACTATAATACTTTGAATAATTTAATAAAAAATACAATGAAATAACTAGCCAAAAAATGTTTTCGACCGCGTCAACACTACAAATACAAATGGAATGACTAGAAAAGTAGGAAAATTTTCGAGCCTGTCAAGATAAAAAGCAATATTGTTATTATCATTTTTATATAAAAAAGGGGAAATTAACTATAAACAACTGTAGTGATTTTAAATAAAACCAAGAATTCTGGTTTAGTTCTGGGAGACTGCAGCCCCATAGATCCCCCCCTGGATTCGCCATTTAAATGTACTTTACGCCAAAACTATAAATTTGTACCAGATTTTGGACTCAATTGACCAACGGAAAGAGGTTCAAAATGTTTACTATACTGTCTTACTACACCCCTAAGATAAATACAAAATGCTCATATTGAGTAAGCACACGAGATAGTCGAGAGGAGAACATTCTCTTTGGTAATACAATACACAAAATACAAGATGCAAAGATTTCCTCCCACACAGAGTCTAAAGCATATAACGCTAAATTCTATCAACATACGTTGAAAGCTTTTATTTTATTCAAACAGATTTCCTCATGTTCATCATTGATTTAATCTGGTATTTAACAACTTAACGGCGATAATAACACATACATAGATAACTCCATTTTCCTCTAAGAATGTTACAGATCTAAGGAAGTTTTTTGAACTTCGGCGCCTAATCGATATTTCTTAACTTGAAGCCAGATGACTAAATTCTAAATAACTTACTACATCATTTTCACCAGTTTAGCTCGAGAACAAAAAACATTCTGCTAAAAAATTGCATAACATTTTCGACTATTCTTATATCGTTACACAGGAACTATTTTATATCTTCAAGGTTCGTTTATTAAATAAATATTTTCCAAAGTCTGTCGATAAAGGAAAGATTATCGCATCAAATCTTATTAAAATTGAGACCATTACAAGACATTCAGCTGAGCTTACAACGGCAGCTTTCAGACGCATCAATAAACATTTTGCTAACATAATGGCAATTTGCTCTTGCAGCTCAGAAATAGAAGAGATTATCTCATCTGCTATTTTCTGGAAAAGGGAGATGAACCCATCAGAAATTTTATCGTTAAGCTTAGTTCGTCGAATCTTCAAACTTGCGAACGGCTTAGAAGCTTACGACTTAAGTTTGTCATCACAAAAATGATATACTGCTGACAAAAGTCAGTTTTTTTGTTTCTGATCGGACCCTTTTCAGCTTATTAACAAAGAACGTTCCTCTAGAGAGGTATAGATACTCTTATGTCTGTTTGATTAGGCCTAGCTCACTGTTCCTGTTCTTTTTCTTCTTCTCAAATGCGATGAGAACATTTTCGCAATTATTTTTCCGAAGCTGCGTGAAGAAGAGCGGGAAAAAAAAGATGACATCTTTTCTTCTCATTAAGATAATCCGTAATGTCGTTTGCCGTCGGTGAGAGATTTATTAGAGAGGATATTTTGTTCGATTCGAACAAAACAAGGCTTAGCAGAAATGGAAAAATTCGATTCCTCTTATCATCAAGAGTTTCTGGCAAAAATAAATTTAAGGTTTTGAAGAGATAACAGGAATGCAAAAGCAGCAAAATGGAATCAACTAAATAAACTTTATTTGCTTATTCATATTTTATTTGATTCGTAAAGAGAAAGAATTCGAAAAACTTAACGAGATATGAATATTCTATGTGATTACATTAACTTCTTTATCAGAAACTGAATTCATAAAAATTATTTCTGCAGGCAAACAAATAAACTAAAGAAATAAGTTTCTGATGTTTACGAATATGCAAAAGGTTAAAATATTTTTATATATATTTATATAAAAATATACATATACATCATATTTTTTGGAACGGTAATCCTACAATTTATTAGGTATTTATAGTGTTGCATATAATTCTAACTCATAAATATATATCGCATGAATTATTAATGAATCCTCATAAAGTGTTTTCTTCGCCTTTATTTTTTAATCCACTCATTTTACTATTCGCAGGAACAAAACACTTCCTGCTAATTATTAATTTTTAAACTTCTTTAATTTTCTTGCTGGAAATTAGTTAGTTAGACAAAGATCATTCTTTTTCAGAGAGGAAAACAAAGAATTTGAGTTCGTTTTTAGGCAAGCGTTGCAACGTTGACTGAGAATGAAGCAAATTAACCTGTTCATTAATTACTGTAAAAAAATCGAAAATTCAGCAAATGAAGAATTTTGGTTTAGTAAAAGTCCCTTGGAGGGAGGGGAACCGCGAGTACACGGATGAGTGGCCACCGGATAAGTAAGCGGGCTCTCGCTTCCTCTGGGGGTGTAGAAATAGTAGGGTTCAGTTACCCCCACCAGTGATAGTACGTACCTCCTTCGGGAGGGGTCGGGCCGTGGCATGGCAATTGGCTATTAGGACTCTGGCCTCAGTACTCGAGCTATTGCAGCGACTTTTATTCAGAGTATGCTTAGTCAGTCCGGGGGTAACTCCACTTGTGGTTGTGGTTAATAAAAGTTAAGTCCATTTAAAAAAATATCTATTGCAGTATTAGTCATTTCTAAACTAACAAGCCACGAGTTCTCATTACCCACTGCAAAAGCAGGAGATTCTACTAGGTAGATTTATTTAGCACAATAATTCTTATTTCTTTTAATTTTGGACGTATCAGCAGTAAATAAAAATCTACGTAGGACAGGTATCCAGATACATGCACAGAAGAATAAATCTTTTTCGAAAGTTATCTCTGTGTACACTGTACAATGACATAGGCTGTTATGCTGAGAGTAAAAAATTAGAGTCAACGAAAACTTACGTTAAAATCGTTTCAAGAAATTTGCATTTCTATTTAAAATAAGAAAAAAATACCTACCCTAGCAGATCAATTTCAACAGATAAATAAATGGACCTAATACAGACTGGGATCGTTTAAATCGCATGTTATTCACAGGGCAAGCGTAACTGCACTTGACATGTGAATGGAGGACGCAGAGTCATTGACATATTACGCTGTAATGCCAATGTAGTTAATTCATGTGACCACACATTCATAGGACAAGTGTAACTGCACTTGGCATGTGAATGGAGGACACAGAGTCATTTACATATTACGCTGTAATGCCAATGTCGTTAATTCATGTGAACAGACATTCACAGGACAAGCGTAACTGCACTTGGCATGTGAATGGAGGACACAGAGTCATTGACATATTACGCTGTAATGCCAATGTCTTTAATTCATGTGACCACACATTCACAGGACAAACGTAACTGCATTTGGCATGTGAATGGAGGAGGAGTCAATGACATCTTACGCTGTGCTGTGAGGCTCCAATGGCATTTTGCGCAAATTTTTGAATACAAAAAAATACATTATTGCTCGGCTTTTGACTCTTATAATGTAAAAAAAGAACAATTATTGCCATACCCAAACGTTTTACAAACTTGCACTTCACAGTCCTGAGTCATTGAAAGCAAAGATTGTGATAAAAAGAAGGGAAATTTCTAAGTCTACATCATTCTGTGTATTCTGCAACGCAAAAAGTTTTCCCCAATATAGTGGTGTATGCATCTATTAAGGAACTTGAAAAATAAAAAAATGATCTGATAAATAATTTAAATAGAATTGATTAAAGTTCTAATGTAAGAATTACAGAGTTAAATTACAGAAGAAATTATAAGGGAAAAAAGAACAACTTTTGAAACAGCAAGAAGATTGCTCTTAAAGTTGTGAGCAGTAATGGTACGATGTGCAATAGATTCTAAATTTGAGCTACCGCTGCCTATTACGTAAGCAATGGTGAATCCAGGATTTGGGTCTGGGGGTGCTGAGGTATAAAAAGTCTTGTATCGTCGTGACGAATGTCAAATCTTATGGCTTATGTAAACCAAAACACTTTAACTCTGTAGACTTTACTCACCTGACAATGAGAATCATAAAGAACACTACAATACTTTCGATAATTTAACAAAAGACAAAATGAAATAACTAGCAAAATCATGTTTTTGACCGTGTCGACGCTGCAAATACGATTGGGATGACTATAAAAGTGGGAAAAAGTTTTCGAGCCTGTCAAAAACCAGGAAGAAATGTTTTCACTTTTTTAAAGGGAGATTAAGAAAAAACAGCTGCAGTGATTTTAAATAAAATAAAGAATTCTGGTATAGCTCTGGGGAGCTACAGCCCGATAGCCACCACCCCTGGATTCGTCACTGTACGTAAGCATGAACTGACTCCGTTCTCTATTAAGTTGCATGAACATTAACCCTTTGACCAATTATGTCTAGTGAGACTCGACATTCTGAATGATGCATCTTTTACACATTCTTGTTGGATAACACTTATTATAAAAACCGTATAATAGCAAAAACCTACAGGTTAATATTTAGGAATGGAAACGAATTAATAACAATATTTTTCAGCTTCCTAAAGCGATTAATCAGTCCTTACACTCATAAGTGTATAATTATGCATCTTATTATCTTTCAGAGTGCAAAGGGTTAAGGAAACACGCAGAACTGGAATGCCCAATTTACATTACAACCTTATTTAAAGTATAAAACTTGTGCGTACATGTGGTTCATAGTTGTGTAATCTTCGATATACGGTGTAAATAACACAACCTTATTTAAAGTATAAAACTTGTGTGTACATCTAGTTAATAGTTGTGTAATCTTCGATATGTGGTGTAAATTTCATCCTATATTTCAATATAGAAATTTCTTTTCTTCCAACGAACTGTGCTTATGCTTCTACATCAAACTAATTGCTCATTTACGTCATCCTTCGTTTGAAACCAAACATCTCTCGAGATAAACATCCACCGAAGCCTACTCGATCGCAAACCACAACAAGAGGGTTCTTTTTAATCCATCTAAAGAAGGAAGGGGAGGGGAGAGATAGAGTGGAGTTGAGTTGTTTGTGAACGACCCTCAGAGGGACGGGGCTTTAATCCTAAGGGCTAACATTTTAGCCTTTTTCCTAAAAAACAATCTCTAATGAGAGTTAAAAAATACCCTAGAGCAGCAACCCCCTCCCATGAAACAGAAAAACTCTGACCGCATCCTAACGAAGAGCCTGGACAAATGATCTTCCGGGCCGAAACTTAATGCCCATCTCTCTTTGTCTCGTAGTTATGGGGACAGACTTAAGGATCAACTTTTAGGAAGAATTTTCCTTAATTTTTCAAGCGCTTGTTTGTTCCCATGGCAGCGGATTGATGAAGTCTGGAGTCGAGCTTCACTTTTAAGAGTAATGATCTACCAGAGTTGTTTTTAAAAGACGGGAGGGAGATTTTTAGTTTATATAGATGTCTTTCTTTTTTCTTTTTGTACTTTGAACTTTATGGCTATAATTTTTAGTCACATGCAGTCTGGGAGTCACTTTATAGAAGAGGTATTGAGTAAGGCTGCAAATTGTACATGATGCCGATAATACTGTAGTGTTACTTGGCATACCGAAGTAATATTTAGGAAATATTTTGTGGAAATATTACCATTTAAAAAAATACACGATTTAGCATACCAAATCATGAAAGCTTGCAAATATGAAAAAGATAGTAGGTTAGACCGGGGCTAGTTGGGCCATTTTTTCTTCTAAGAATTTTTTTTTAAAAAAAAGGGGAATTCAAAATTTTTTAAGCTGAAACTATTAGTGAACCTTTAGAGATAATTAGCCATAGTGAAAGTTGAATATATTAACTATCAGAATTAATTTAAACCTCAAACTGACAGCAAGTCGCTTGGCCCAACCACTACTAGCATGAAGAGACTATATATATAACAAAATCTTCTTCTATATTATTATACTTTACTAATATAAGTCACAAAGATGTGTTATTATCCACATTTTGTGTATTATATACAAATTGTGTGCATTTTTATTGAATAGAAACTGAGATACAGCTTTTAGAGTCATCGTCAAATAGTATTGTGTAATTATAATCAAAGTTGAGTCCGCATGGTTTTTCATAATAAATATCTTGCATAATAAATCTGGTACAATTCCATCCCACATATTCAGAGATATTTCTATAACGCACATCCTAATAAACCCTGTGTGGTAGCGCGGGCAAACGTGCCCCATGCGAAATGGCCCAACTAGCCCCATATCGCCAGTTTTGTTTCTCACGAATATAAGGATTTATGATGAAAGCACTTCGATAAGCAAACAAACCCTTAAGTAACAATGAAGATTTATCTTTCTGAATATTATTTGTAAAAATGGAAATTATAATTTATAAGCAAAGAAAAAAAAACGATTATTCATAAGAGAGGAAATTTACTCAGCTTAGTAAAAATTAGAAACTAGCTGGTTCTTTAATGAAGGCTACTTCTTCAATGACGCTGATGTGGAAGAAGGAAGGCGGGATAATACACACTTGTCTGGAATGGAAGCGTTAAATCCCGAAAAGTATTAAAAATATCGCCAATGGCCCAACGTGCCCCTATGGCCATCTAGCCCTGTTCTACCCTACTAATAATATAATACCCCAATGAACTACCATCCTAAATATTCAGTTATTGTGAGAATATGTATGGGATATGAATATGTTCCTCAGTGATATTGAGAGTCACTAAGTCCGCAAAAACCTTTTAACAGACTACTGCAGTCAACTAGAATTCGCAATTAATGATTTCCTGATAGAAATCTGCTATTTAAATATCATTAAATAAACCGTTGGAGCTAGGAACCTGAAAAATAATTTTTACTATTTATCACAACGACTCAAAATTAATCAAGTTTGTGGATCATATCTCGAAACTACAGTTTTGGACTTAGTGACTTCTGCCTGAACGACGACGATATTGTTCTCAGTGATACTAAGTTTCAAAGCATTTACACGTTCCAAAAAATGCACACCACCGGTGAATTATAGCGAGTTCTGCTAGTGGGCAGTCGGACCTACTTGTCGACATCACATTAATTCATTGCATTAATTATTACTACCTGAATTATTGCGAGTTCTGCTAGTGGACAGTCGGGCCTACTTGTCAACACCACATTAATTCATTGCATTAATTATTACTACCAGAAACGAAATGTCTTTTAAACAAAGTGTTTTATATGCGCCATGTGACTGTAAGAGAAAATTAGGACTTTTGTCCATGCGCCATTGTAACGCATTGGTCGGGCACATCAAAAATATGACTAAATATATGGTTATGTTATTGTTATACAGGGTGTACACAAATGAAGTGACTCATTTTAAAAATTAATACAAAAAAAACTAAAAATGTTGGAACTACATTTTTGAGAGCGTATCACAAAAAGTTTTTTTTTCAGATAGGTAACATGCCATTCCGGTGGTCTAGGGGGTCGTAAATTAGTGAAATCAAATATTTGTTTAGAGGCATTACCTGAGAAAATATTAAAATTGAAGGAAAAGTAAAATCATATATTTGTAGGGAATTTTACGCTCTTTAATTTGTTAATTCACATGTTGTGTGAAAACTGAAGAGTTTTCGTGATATTCAAGAAAAACTAAAGAAAGAAACCAGAAAACACGCATCGGCTTCTGCTGATCGGTAGCCATTGCGTTCGGAACTTTCTCGCTGTAACAAATTTAGAACGGCGTAACGCCGTGTTACCTATCTGAAAAAAAACTTTTTGAGATGCGCTTTTTTTAAAAAAAAAAACGTAGTTCCAACATTTTTAGGGTTGTTTTATTAATTTTTGAAATGAGTCACTTCATTTGTGTACATCCTGTATAACTAAGAAACTTTTAATGTGACAAAAAGTAATAATATTTCTGTACTGAAAATTCCCAGATACAGTTCAGTTTTAAAAAAATAAAATGTCTCTTAGAGAACACCTCTGTGGAATTCTGCACGTCGTGAACGTGTCAAACTATCTTAACTACAGAAAAGTTAAGCGACTGTTTTTCGATAATTTTTAAATTTTCTCTCTATCTGTTTATTATAGCCCTAACTGCTCTCCTTTTTTAAAAGTAATAAAATTTGTTCTGTTAAAATCAGTCTATAACTACCCGGGGCACATTCCCTGCAAAGTTAACAAAAATATGCGAAAGTACTTCAATGTGCAAATTTTAGGTCCTAATCTTCAACATAATTTTAATTCATCATCTTATCGATAAATTTCAACAGGTCAATGTTTATACACAGCAGACGCTTATTTAGGTCTAAAAATATATCAACTTCATTTATTTACTTTGTTTATTGCAACACATTGCAATATTATTTGTTACTTAAGAAGTCAATGGCAAGAATGCAGGAAGTAGCAAAAATTAACAGACCTTTAAAAAGACGCTTCAGCTCTTAAAACATCTTAATGCCTCTTAAACTTCTTTCATGGCATTTTACTCTTTCTTCGCACCAGATGACACTTGGAAGACTGATTTATAGGAAAACACGGAATTATGGACCTAATGGGTGACGAAAAGCATCGAAAAGCACGCATGATGCGACGAAAAAGCGCAGTAATTATCAATAGAATCTTCCAAATGCAGCTACCATAAAATCGCCAAAATATATTGAAGAGTTGGCTATCCGCGATCCTGCAGGAAAATAATAACTAAAGGTCGCCCAGCGGTCGAAATTCGACCCTAATTCATTAAATTTTTAAGTTTGAACGTTATGGAGGTTCTTTTGTCAAAGAGTATACCTCTATAATCATTGAATATAATTGTTTTGAATTTTATTCTATTAAGTCAGCTGCGAGCCTGTACAATACGGCATTATACATTAATTTTCGAATTATTTGCAAAAATACGAACGATAGGAAAAATGAGGTATAGCTTGTCTAAGTCATATTTAAAAAACATTAACGCGTTTTTTGACATTTCCTTGGGTTTTTTTTTATTATTGCTATACTGGCCAGGTTTCGCCAAGGCTACACAGTTAATTTGCCTATATTTTTTCAAATTATATAAAATTTAAATAGAAAATTAATACAAAAAATGAAAAATTAAATAAAGAATACGTATTTCTTATTTTTTAAAAAAAAATTTATTGAAACAAAAAAAACCGGCGGTTAAAAAAATAAATGTTGTCCAACTGTTGACCACAGACTTTTATGTGTTTATCATTCAGTATGAACGTAAACAATGAATGTTTTATTTTATTTAATTTAATGTGTTAGTAATTCATTCATAATATATATAAATTCCTTAGAGACAGTCTCTACTCTGCGCGACTGTTTGACCACAGACTAATATGTGTTTGACATTGACAGATTTAAATCATCCGCATTTTGTATTTCACTCCGAAGAGGGTTTTTTTTAATAAATAATCTAAATAAACTTCTTCTTGGAATGAATTTCACTGCTGGGGGATTAAATCAATTACAAATCATTACGGAAAAATTCACTCCGCATTTACTCCGCTAATTTTTTACAGTGTATAAACGTAAACAATGAATGTTTTATTTTATTTAATTTAATGTATTTGTAACACATATTATACATAAATTTTATCTTTCTGCACTCCTTCTCCATATGAACTTTAACTACGTCTCACACTCCTCCGTGCGCGCAATGTGCTTAAAAAGGGGTGCAAAGTTTTTTCTTCACGTATTAATGTATAGATTACAGAACAATAACTCTTAAGATTTTGTTCGTGCGGCTTTTTTGTCCAACTTCCGATATTTATTGTGGCGTTTCAGTGCAAAAAGTTTCCCCACCCCTGTTCCATACAGTTCTAGACCTTGTTTTAAATTTCTATCGACATGATTCTGGAATATTCTGTGAGTATAACAAATTGTGAGCAAATTCTCTGTTCTCTTATGTTACTAGTTGCTTCAAGCTAATAAATCAACTTTATTGATAAACCACACTCTTTGCATCTTCGTGGCAATATACTTCGTATGCAAGAAAGCGAAAAAGCAAAGAACATCAAAAAAGAGAAAAACACGAGTGCTTGAAATAAAAGAAAAAAAGTTGGTATAATGCTTCTCCCGCCTAATCCCCCCTGCTATACACAGTATCCATTCTCCCTAACCAAGCGGCAAACACGTGCCCGCCCGAACGGAAAAACGGATTATTCCATTTATGCTGGAATCTCCGAGATAATTAAGCAGCGGTACGGTCGGCAAATGAGACTTTAAGTCCGGACGACGTGACAACGAACAGGAAAAACGGGGAGGGGCGGTTTTTTCAGGCCCCGGGGGACGAGGCAGTAATTGATTCGGAAATCAATCGGGGTAAATTGAGCGAATGTGACTGCGATGTTATTCAGAGATCTCGCTGCGATTCGATGAGATTTGCTGGAGGAGGTTCGCCGTTCAAAGGCTGTGACTGCTATTCTCAGAGGTTCATAATGTGGCGAAAGCTAAAGATGTGTGTTATTACTCTAGTGCAACAATCTTGAATATTATCTGAATTTGATTTAAACAAATTTAAATATTTGAATACAATCCTACGTATTATTTTTGTTGACAACGTACCTTTTTATTAACTAATATAATTACTACAGCGGTGAATAAATTATCAGTGGATGGGATTTTTTAACGACTTCAATGATAGCCTACTCACTTTGCGTTAAAACATATTATTTATTTAACATTTAAATTAAAAGAAAACTTAAAGCATTATAGACGTTATGACACCATGGACGCATCTCCTCAATCCTTCATTTCTATGTTACAAAGCTAGCCTATGTGAATCATGTAACTCAACCGATATTGTTGGTGTGGTGCGGAAGTTTGGAAGGTGGGTGCCAGATCAAGTGTCGTCCTCGTCATCTGACTACGGTTCAAAATTACGAGGTTCGTTCCAAAATAGCCCTCGAGTTGCTTCAAAACGGGAAATTAATATAACTAACTAACTTGGCCAATATTGTAAATTGTAAAGACGTTCACATCAATAAACTGCTTTTACTATTTTGTATATACACTTGAGAGTAAATTTCAACAACTCAACAAAAGACTAAATAATTTGGGGGGACAAACGGCTATAAGTATGCGAGCTATAATAATATAATGTAATTCATTTCTGTAATAGTAAGAAAAAAACACACTAGCCGGCGGAAATAGAAGGATGTAAATAAACTAACTTCCAACCCGTTTTAATAGAAGGGTATGCAGCTGGAGGGTTCAACAGGAATAATATATTAAGTCTGATAGAACTCGCTACAAGGTGTCACAAAATGACATTTACGAACTTTTAGGAAGGTCAGGTAAGCAGAAACATGTCACTTTTATAACAGAACATCGTGTCACAAACGCAAAAGGCGACCGCTTCAAGGGGACGATTCCATGTTCTATGTAAAATGGCGTTTACGATTCCATGTTCTATGTCAAAACACTTGTTTCTGCATGCCTGACCTTCATGTAAAGTTTTCAAATGACATTTTGGAACACCCTGTATTTAAAACGAAAGTTGTCCTTTTGTGGGGGAGAGAGCAATCTTTTGATCGATCCATAGTCTGTCATGCTGCGTACGACTTGTAATGATGTAAATAATGTAACGCCACACATGGGGGAGGCGTTTACGATCCCATGTTCTATGTAAAAACACTTGTTTCTGCATGCCTGACCTTCATGTAAAGTTTTCAAATGACATTTTGGAACACCCTGTATTTAAAACGAAAGT